>CM062288.1:99496573-99783763 GCA_031216915.1 Pictodentalium vernedei
CTGCTGGATCTGGAGAAGAAGATTTTTAAAGAAATTTGCCTGAAATGCACTAAGTTCAAATTCGGGCTTCTATAGTGAGCCCGAATATGAACCCAGGGGGCCGATTTGAACAAACTTGAATCTGCCCCCCCCCCCCCCCCCCCCCCCCGAGATGATGTATACCAAATAGGAAAGAATTCTGCCTGGTGGATCTGAAGAAGATTTTTTTGAATTTTGGAAAGAAATTCATGGGTGCTGTAAGAGTTATGCCCCTTGTGGTGCCCCCTGTGTGTGCGGCAAGTTTATTTGTACCAGTTTGAATTGACATATGATGGGGAACATGCACACCAAATTTGGTTCAATTTGATCCAGTTATTTGGGAGGAGTAGTCGTTAATGTAAAGTTCACGACGGACGACGACGGACGACGGACGACGGCAAGTGATAAGTTAAGCTCCCTTCGGTGAGCTAAAAATTCTTCATCTTTTCAGGTGACTGTATCTGACAAAACACACAGGCAAAAGTGAGAGAGCAAGGACACCGGAAGAGAAGGGACAGCTGCCCCTTGGCCTGAGGCTAGGGGTGCAAGCGGGGCACCACGTGCCCATTTTTTCGCGAGAAGTTCACCAGTGGAAGAGGCGTTACTTTTCGAGAACTGTAACAGATTTATTGTCGAGAATTCATTTCTAACGTATTTTACGTGTGCCATTGCCAATGGGTGGGGATGTAATGACGGAGTTTGGTCGATAATCACCAAACAAAGAGTATATACAAACAGTGGGAGTGGTTTCTAAAGCAACACATCGTCCCTTGAGACGAAGAAAATGTCATCTGCAATGCTTTATCACTGCATATGGCACCTTGTTCCTCATAAGGGACGATATATGTATAATGTCAACACTGTTGAGTATCATTTATTTATTATTTATTTATTGGTGTTTAAGGTCACATACTTATGCACAATGGCTAATCATGACCGTGACAATTTTACGGGTGGAGGAAGCCGGAGTACCCGGAGAGAACCACCGATCAACGACGAGCAGCTGCCAGCTCCCCAACATCGTAACTCCGCACTGCAGCACAGGCAGGGTTAGATTGGCTGAAGATATGTGCACCATCGACGTGCAGTACGCCTTAGTACACGGCGTCATCGTGCCCCCATGTGGACAATCGGGGTTAAGTGCCTTGCCCAAGGACACAACGCTGGAGTCCGAATCGATCGCTCAGACGGTCACCCATACGAGGACTTACCGGGCTCGACGTTGCTTAACTTCGGTGATCTGACGAGAGAACCGGTCACCGCAATGCCACCGCGCCCCCTGTTGAGTATCAAATTACAATTTATGATACGTTGCAAACTCCTGGAGCCAATACTATAAAACAAATTTCAATTGTATTTTCTAGAATTGTATATTCTGCATACTAATTTAACTGACTAAAATGAATCATTAGTATTTTAAAGGATATGGCAATTTGCCAACTGGCAAATTGCCAGATCTTTGGAAATGCTAATGGTTCCTTTAAACCCATTTAAAGTCATAACTAGAAAATACAATTCTACATAATACAATTGTAAAAGTTTTATAGTATTGCCCCCTGGTCGTAACTTACACCCAAAAACGAGTGTCTTTTTTAATACTTCTGCTTACCTTGCCCTCGAATGCTTCCGGCGCCCTTGTGAAAGAGAGACATTACCTTTTGTAGTCTGGTTTGGATATCGAAAACACTGAAATAGCGTTTTTGATATCGCCTCGGATATGATTTTCGGATTATTCTTTTTCATCTTCCAACAATGGTGTCGAAATATTTAAATTCCAGGCTGCAGTTTTTCCCACAATGCAACTGGATTGAAATGTAACCAATTCAGTCTTGTTTGACCGAGCTCATTTGTTAATGCTGAACGCGGAAGCTTTGTGCGCATAGAAGCGGTGCATTCTGGCACGGGTTTCAGATCGAAAGGCTGATCTCGACCCACGTCATCTGATGTTATATTTTGTTAACCCCTTGGGGTGCGGTGGCGTTGCGGTAACCGGTTTTAGTCAGATCACCGAAGTTGAGCAACGTCCATCCTTGTTAATCCTCGGATGGGTGACCGTCTTAGCGATCGATTCGGACTCCCGCGTTGTGTCCTTGGGCAAGGCACTTCACCCCGATTGTCCACATGGGGACCCGATGACGCCGTGTACTAAGGCGTACTGCACGTCGATGGTGCGCATGTCTTCAACCAATCTAACCCTGCCTGTGCTGCAGTTCGGAGTTACGATGTTGGGGAGCTGTAAGTAGCTCGTCGTTGCTCGGTGGTTCTCTCCGGGTACTCCGGCTTCCTTCACCCGTAAAATTGTCACGGTCATGATTAGCCATTGTGCGTAAGTATGTGACATTAAACACCAATAAAAAATAAATATATTAACCCTTTACTAACACAGTATTTTAAAAAAAATAAATTAAATTTCACATCTTTCTAAAACAAATTTCACAATTTTTCAATCCATATTTGTATGGTTATATTGAGAAACTTCCGAGATTTTTTAAGCTGTGTTAGGCTTTTTCTGTTTAATTTTCTGGCCTTTTTTTCCGCTATGTTAGGTAAAGGGTTAATGTTGCAATCTGCCTCATTGAAGGAGTTACGATTGCGAAATAAATATTCAGTTCTATTCCTAATCCCAGTTGTCCACAGTGGAGCTGAGGCTTACTCAACATCGTAGTTGTGTCGATGGGTTTTTCTGGTGAGGGCGCACTTGCCATTCTTTTGCTGTGACACACCCCCTGCCAAAACCAACATTAACGTTCCGGTTCTTCCGCCTCTGGTTAGAGCCAATAGATTACCTTTTTCAAATAATCGAAGAAAAACTGGTGAAAGGGGAGAATACCGACTCTCAATGTGGGAAAGGGGTCCATACAGTTTTCAGCAGAATGCATATCCAACCTTCGTAACACAGCGCCGTTGAGTTAAGGTTTTTGCAGTCTTCTAATTTGACCACCAGCCCTCCCTCATCAGAAAGAGCCACTTTCATCACTGAGGCACGAACTCCTTTCCCAGTTAAAGATGAACCAGAAAAACCTGCCGAACAACGCTGAAATGACACAGGATAATATTGATTTATTGGTCTGCAAAATCACATTTTTGTACGATGACCAATCGTGGCCACAACGTCGATATTCAAGTCAAGTCCAGCCAATCATTTACACTCAGGTTGCACATTTGGGGGAACCTCTACTCCTGGCATTGGTTACCGGGGTGTATTTTGCCAGTAAAACAAAGCTGGTTTACCAGAGTGTGAAGCTCTGCTTCACTCATGTGGGTTTCCACGGGGACACAGTCTTAATAATTATCTAATAATTACCTATTTCAATTTCCGCCCCACTCCTCCAATCGTTCATTCAGCGCTTAACGATTTCACTGTTGTCGTTGATAACTGATGGGTTCGTAACCAAACAACCGCGACGGTTGAGACCACGAAATTTTCAGTAGTTTCGTAGTCAAAGGGATGTTACTCGTGTATTGTGATGTGAACAGACTTGAACGTGGAGTTCTTCACAAAGATAACCAGGACCTCTTGTCTTCTCAGCGACGAGACGAATTGCGGGCATGTTATTAAAAACTGAACAAGAATCTCCGATTTATAAAAATGAACCGGTTGATAACGGGGAGGGGGCAGTGTGTTCACACTTGCCCGAAAGTGTTTGGTGCCAAACAAAATTTTTGCTCCGTATCAATTTTGAATGAATTTTGTTGGTGCCAAATGACAGAGTTTGGTGCTAATTAGTATCTGATTTTAACTCAAATCCAATTAACCCTTTACCTAACCTGAAAAGCAGACGACACTTGCAAAAATAATTCTTGAATTACTAATTGTTTTCATTTTTTTTTGTCTCAAAAACATTGGTTATGACCCCTCGTTGGAACGAGCGCGTTCCAATGAGGGTTCATAACCTATGTTTTTGAGACAAAAAATGAAAAAAATAATGAAAATTAATTGGCGATTTTTGAGAATAGCGCTGGCCGGTTTTGGCCGTTACGTTAGGTAAAGGGTTAACCGTGTATCGTCCTTTGAATGCAACAAGGCGCAATCTGCAATGCTCAGAATAATTGCACATGGTGCCTTGTTGCATTATATTTATTTATTTATTTATTTATTTATTGATGTTTAAGGTCACATACTTATGACAATGGCTAATCATGACCGTGACAGTTTTACGGGTGAAGGAAGCCGGAGTACCCGGTTAGAACCACCGAGCAACGACGAGTAACTTCCAGCTCCCCAACATCGTAACTCCGAACTGCAGCACAGGCAGGGTTAGATTGGTTGCAGTGGCGTAGATAAAGGGGGGGGGGGGGGGGGGGGGTTGTTACACTGTCGGAAAATTTTCGGTCTGTCGGAAAATTTTGGGCTTTCCCTTCCGCCAGCAAAAAGCTATCTACGCCACTGCGGATAGAACCACCGAGCAACGACGAACAGCTGCCAGCTCCCATACATCATAACTCCGCACTGCAGCACACGCAGGGTTAGATTGGTTGAAGACATGCGCACCATCGACGTGCAGTACGCCTTAGTACACGGCGTCATCGTGCCCCATGTGGACAATCGGGTTTAAGTGCCTTGCCCAAGGACACAACGCGGGGCCTTGTTGCATTCAAAGAACGATATTTTAATTGAGTATTACTGTAGAATCCTTTTAATATTGAATATCCATTTTGCCAGTGAAAATTATTCAGTTAACAGGAGTATACAATTAACAGGGATTTGGTCAGTTTCCTGTGTTCTGGAGGTAAACTGAGCATTTATTCTATTATATCTTGTTTGACAAAACACAAATGATAAAAATAGTACCGAGAAAAAAAATAAAATAAAATAAACTAAAGACTCACCTGGTAGAACTACACATCCCTCAATTAATCTAATCAGAATCAAAGAATGTAGCTGGCCGCCATGCTTTTTCATCTGATCGAAACAAAATGGGGATTGGTTTCAGAGAACTTTCCATACATTCTTTGTGCCATATGTCGTTCACATTAATCATGTAGTTTCAGAGAAATGGAAATGTGATTTCCCATGCAATTTCAATGGAAATTGTGTGATGCTACACTACAAGTCAAAATAAGTTGTAGCATAACCGCAATAAACTAAGTATAATGCTGCTCCTGTACTGATAAGATCAGAATCTGACATCATTTTCTGGAAAGCTCTCGGTGAGAGCTTTCCAGAAAATGATGTCAGCTTCTGGTCTTATCGGTGTAGGAAGAATTTTATAGGGTTATCCTACAACTTATTTTGACTTGTACTGTATTGCCACCAATTTTGCCCTGATTCCCAATCACCAATCCTCTAAAGTTTCAAAACCATTTGGACTTGTGGTTCAGAATCGAAGAATGCTACTAGCGGCCAAGTTTTTCATCCGACCGGAACAAAATGAGGATCTTTTGTCCAGAACCTTGAATATAACACTCCTGACAAATTTGGATCATATTGGCCAAGTTGTTTCAGAAAAAATGACAATGTTCCATGGGAACTACGAGCGGATAACCATTGCGACCATGTTTGCAACCTGATCAACATTACACGAGGAGCGTTGATAGGGGGTGTCCCAGTCATCAACCCTGTGAAGTTTCAAAACATTTGGCTGTGCAGCTTCAGGGGAGACGATTTTTGAAAATCAACCAATCAGAATCAAAGAAAGCCTCTGGCGGCCATTAGGATCATTGGTCGAGGGATTCCCAATCAGCAATCCTGTAAAGTTCCAAAAACATTTGGCCTTGTGGTTCAGATTGGCAAATCAGAGTCGAAGAATGCCACTAGCGGTCAAGTTTTTTAAGCCTACCGGAACAAAATGAGGATCGTTTGTAGAGAACCTTGAATACAACATTCCTGCCAAATTTGGTTCATGTTGGCCAAGTAGTTCCAGAAAAGATGAAAATGTGATTTCCCATATATAGGGTTTCCATGGGAGCTATGAACGGCTAACTACTGTGACCATGTTTGCAATCTGATCAACATTACACGAGGAGCGTTGGTAGGGGGTGTCCCAGTCTTTAATCCTGTGAAGTTTCAAAACATTTGGCTGTGTAGTTTCAAGGGAGAAGATTTTTGAAAATCAACCAATAAGAATCAAAGAATGCCTCATTGCCTCTGCTGGTGGCCATGTTTTTAATCCGACGGGAACAATGTGAGAATCTTTTGTATAGGACCTTCTAAAAAATCTGTTTCCCAGTCCCCATCGCATGGTGAATATCGGTCGATTTGCACCATTGCCTATTTGCACCGGTCGATTTGCACCATCGAAAAAGTCGATTTGCACCATAGAAAAAGTCGATATGCACCACAAAAAAGTCGATTTGTACCACCTATAAGTCGATATGCCAACACTCGCCACTATTTCTCAGAAATTCACCCGACATGAGCTTCTTAGAAATTGCTTTACTTTTGTAACTGTAACTGTGCTACCAAGTGCTTTAATAAAATATAAGAGTTGAATGAAAAAGAATGGTGTTTCTTATCTTTATTCTCCGCCACCCCCCCCCCCCCCCATACACCCCTTAGTCTTATCTTCAATAAGGAATTTTGCCCAAGTAGTCCAAACTTGGACCCAAAGTCTGTAATATATTTTTTTGGTTTGGTACATCCCACAGGACGTACCGCACCAAAAGTTATTTTACATACTTTGGGTCCAAGTTTGGACTACCGTAATGATTTTTGTAGATATAGAATACAAATATCGTTATCAAATGTCATTTTTCATGCCGAGTACCCGTGTTTATGAATGGTGCAAATCGACTCTACTATGGTGCAAATCGACCGAACCAATGGTGCAAATTGACCGAACCAATGGTGCAAATCGACTTTTCCGATGGAGCAAATCGACTTTTCCGATGGTGCAAATCGACTTTTTCGATGGTGCAAATCGACCGCCCAATGGTGCAAATCGACCGTGGTTCAAATCGACCGTCCCCCCGCATGGTCTTCTGGCTGCCGCATGCTCTCTTTTATAACCAATGAAAACTTAAAAAAATAATAATTAAATGCTTCATGTCTGATAGTTAATAAAATTGATAAATTTATCCCTTGGTTGCAGCAAGGCTTTGCAATGCTTTCAGATTAAGTTTCAGTTCGGTTTCAGGAAAAAAAACTCGGTTTCGGTTCGGTTTTTTTAATGTTAAGAACATATAATAAATAACACTTCAGGCGCCTTAACTTTAAAACCATCCGCAATACTTTGCAGAGCATCACTCACCACAAAGAACCTTCTCTGTAAG
This sequence comes from Pictodentalium vernedei, assembly GCA_031216915.1. NCBI lineage: Eukaryota > Metazoa > Mollusca > Scaphopoda > Dentaliida > Dentaliidae > Pictodentalium > Pictodentalium vernedei. Next base: position 99,503,804 of record CM062288.1, read on the forward strand.
TATCACCATTACGTTAACCCTTTACCTATCACCATATTTTAAAAAAATAAATTAAATTTCACATTTTTCGAAAACAAATTTCACTATTTTCCAATAAAACCATACAAATATGGATATCATTAGAACCAGCTCGACGAGCTGGTTCTAATGATATCCATATTTGTATGGTTTTATAGAGAAACTTCCGAGATATTTTTGGCTGTGGTAGGCTTATTCTGGTTAATTTTCTGGGCGTTTTTGGCCGCTATGCTATGTAAAGGGTTATTTATTATTTATTTGTTTTATTGGTGTTTAAGGTCACATATTTATGCACATTGGCTAATCATGACCGTGACAGTTTTACGGATGGAGGAAGCCGGAGTACCCGGAGAGAACCACCGAGCAGCTGCCAGCTCCCCAACATCGTAACTCCGCTCTGCAGCACAGGCAGTGTTAGATTGGTTGAAGACGTGCACAATCGACGTGCAGTACGCCTCAGTACACGGCGTCATCGTGCCCCATGTGGATAATTGGGGTTAAGTGCCTTGCCCAAGGTCACAACGCGGGAGTCCCGAGTCGACCGCTCAGACGGTCACTCATCCGAGGATTAACCGGGCTCGACGTTGTTTAACTTCGGTGATCTGACGAGAACCGGTTATCATAACGTCACCGCGCCCCCATGCAAAGGGTTAAGCCTAACTTCCGTTTGATCGTTCTGAGGCGTTCAAGGAGATCAGTTATTAAGCCTATTCAGCTATAAAACTTAAATTAGGGTAAGAAATGAATCAAGTTCATTTGATGTGGACGAGTCAAAAGGAAGATAATGTGACAATGAAAACACGACGTGTTCGCCCCTGTGCTGGAAAGACAAAGTTACGAGCATCCGTATGAGCCATTAGTCCAGTTCCCTCTCACTCAAATAGTTCCATTAGTTAATGCACAAACCACAGCAAACCGTTCAACCATCTTTTGCTGGTCCTTGCGGTTCGGTTTTAGGTTTGCCGCCAAAACCGGAGCCGAACCAGAAAACAATAAAAAAAAAAGCCCAGCTCTAACCGAAACATCTCCGGAGGTCAGGGCATAACGAGGACGATCACGGACTGTGATAAATAACCTTACTATTGGCTTTCCAGAATGCAGGGTCTTCAAATTAGGCAATATGCGCTCGTTCACTTGTTTATGGGCATGTTTGAGAAGTTCTATCAAAATCTGTTCAGAATAAGGGAGCAGCATACCTGAATATTTCATAGAGCAGTCTCTATGAAAACCAACTTCAAGGGGAGATAAGCTGGTTGCGCCTTGAAAATTTTGCACATATTCACTTTCATGCACGCAAAAAATGCTTATACGGAAGTCCGTGGTAAACCCAAGTTCAAGGGAATATAATTTTGTTAAAAACGTCGCAGATTGAAAATTTTTAAATATGCCCATGTCCTGTTTGTTGTTAGTGTTACTGACTGAGAAGTTTCATTTCCTTTCAGAGTGACGACAATGCAGACCCCAATGGGGGTCAAACAAACAGTGCTTCGAATAAGGCCTAGAATATTTTTTTCTTTCTTTTAACCCTTTATCTAACCTGAAAAGCAGACGACACTTGCAAAAATAATTCTTGAATAACTAATTTTTTTCATTTTTTTGTCTCAAAAACATAGGTTATGACCCCTCGTTGGAACGAGCTTGTTCCACCGAGGGGTCATAACCTATGTTTTTGAGACAAAAAATGAAAAAAATAATGAAAATTTGGCGATTTTTGAGAATAGCGCTGGCAGGTTTTGACCGTTACCTAAGGTAAAGGGTTAAATGCACGTTCATTGACAGAACGTTCGCCTCAAAAATAGTCCCTGGTAATGTAGATATTCCGACGCATTCAATAATAGGACTTCACTGAACAAGTGTAACATCAAACGGTGTCATCGTTATACGGTCGCTAATAAAAACTTCAGTTATCGCGTGGCTAAACAATAAGCTAATGGGCGAACGAATGGACAGACGGATGGGTAGATATTCCTACAACATATGATCTGCTCAGATGGGACAAAAATTTAAACTTGAGCTAAATATTGTTCAGGAAAATGCTCAAAACAAGCTGGGCTACAATCTGTCCATAATAACAAAAGTTAAAGTGCCAACAAGGCAAAAATATAATTTTCTAAGTCGGAAAAAGTAGCGTAACTCAGTGACATTTTCACTGAGGTATGCTCATTTTCACTAGACAGAAAGAAATTTGAACATTGACTTCAATATTGTTAAGATAATTGCTCACATCAAGTTTGGTTACACCCAGTCTGTAATTATTGAAGTTATCACACGGACAAACAACACGCAAAAATTACATAAAAAATCCAAGATGGTTGCCATGGCGGCCACATTGGATATGGCAGAGAACTGATTATTGAAGGAAACTTCTTCTAGTCACCACTAATCCATCATAAAAAATAAGATCCACGGTGCATTTCATTTTCAAGTTACTGCGCGGACAAGCAAAAAATGACCCAAAATCCAAGATGACTACCTTGGTAGCCATATTGGAAATGGCAGAAAACTGATTGTCGAAAGGAACCGTCCTCTACAAAAAAATCAAAGATGGCTGCCATACTGGATATGGCAGAAACTAATTATCGAAAGGAACTTTCCTATAGTCACCACTAATCCGCCACAAACAAAACGAGGTGCACATCGGAAATGCAGGAGTAGAATTGTGGTGGCAATCGCAGTGTGTTGCAAGTCCATAACCCAGTTATCAATCATATCCTGGTTGTCAAATCTGGAACCTTTGTTCAAATTATGAGGCTAACAAGTTCTGTATTCGTAAATCGTATCTTGAGGCTCTAAAGAGCCTGTAATCGCTCACCTGGAACTACATATAAAAATGTGATTTCCCATGGTAACTATGAGCTGCAATTGCGGCCATGTTTGCAACATTACATCAACATTACATGTGGATCATTGGTTGGTAGAAGGTGTCCCAGTCCTCAACCATGTGAAGTTTCAAAACATTTGACTTTGTAGTTTCAGAAGGGAAGATTTTTGAAAAATCCATCAATCAGAATCAAAGAATGTTTCTGGTGGCCATATTTTCCAACCAACGGGAACAAAAAGAGGATCGTTTGTAGAGGCCCTCCTTTAGACCATTCCTGCGAAGTTTGGATCACCTCCGCTCAGTAGTTCAAGAGAAGATGAAAATGTGATTTCCCGTAGGTTTCTGTAGTAACTATAAGCCGCAATTGTTGCCATGTTTGCAACACGATCGACATTAAATGAGGGCGGTTGGTAGAGGGTGTCCCAGTCATTAATCATGCAAAGTTTCAAAACATCTGGCCCTGTGGTTTCAGAGATTTTTCAAAATCCACCAATCAGAATCAAGAAATGCTTTTGGCAGCCATGTTTTTCGATGCACGCTAACAAAATGAGAAGCGTTTGTAGAGGACCTGCCATAGGCTATCCCTGCTGGTTTGGTTCACATCAACTCAGTAGTTCCAGAGAAGAAGATGAAAATGTGATTTATTTCCAATAGGGTTTCTATAGTAACTATACGCCGCAATTGCGGCCATGTTTACAACCGGATCAACATTAAATGAGGATCACTGGTAGAGGGGGTCCCAGTCATCATTTATGCGAAGTATCAAAACATTTGGCCTGGCAGATTCAGAGGATGAGAGTTTTGAAAATCCACTAACCAGAATCAAAGAATGCCTCTGGAGGCCACGTTTTTCAACCCACTGGAACAAAATGAGGATCGTTTGTAGAGGATCCCCATAGACCATTCCTGCCAAGTTTGGTTCACATCGGCTCAATTGTTCCAGAGAAGATAACAAGAGGCCCCAGGGGCCTGAGGGCGCGCACCTGACATGGTAGCCTAAATATCAACCCAGAGAATTGATTTCAACAAGTTGCATCTGCTCCTCCTAAGAAAAGCTTATAACAAATATCCAAAGATTCTGACCAGTGGATCTAAAAAGAAAGAAGATTTTTAAACAATATTCCTCATATTGAACTAAGTTATAATTCGGGCTCCCACAGGGAGCCCATATATGAACCCAGAACTTGGCTTTAACAAACTTGAATCTCACCCCCCTAAGGATGCTGCACACCAAATATCAAAACATTCCGACTGCTGGATCTGAAGAAGATTTTTTAAGAAAATTCCTCATTTTGAACTAAGTTACAATTTGAGCTCTCACAGTGAGTCCAAATATAGACCTAGGGACATGGCTTGAACAAACTTGAATCTCACCCCCCTAAGGATGCTGCATACCAAATATCAAAACATTCTGACTTCTGGATCTGAAGAAGATTTTTAAAGAAAATTCCTCATTTTGAACTAAGTTATAATTTCGGGCAACCACAGTGAGCCCAAATATGAACCCAGGGACTTGGCTTGAACAAACTTGAATCTCACCCCGCTAAGCATGGTGCATACCCAACATCAAAAGATTCTGCCTGCTGGATCTTGAGAAGAAGATTTTCAAAGAGATTTGCCTGAAATGCACTAAGTTCAAATTTGGGCTCCTATACTGAGCCCAAATATAAACCCAGGGGTCCGATTTGAACAAACTTGAATCAGATCCACCCGACAATGTTGCATACCGAATATCAAAAGATTCTGCCTGCTGGATCTGGAGAAGAAGAATTTTTAAGAAATTTGCCTGAAATGCACTAAGTTCGAATTCGAGCTTCTATTGTGAACCCAAATATGAATCTAGGGAGCCGATTTGAACAAACTTGAATCAGATCCACCCCACAATGTTGCATACCAAATATCAAAAGATTCTGCCTGCTGGATCTGGAGAAGAAGAATTTTTAAGAAATTTGCCTGAAATGCACTAAGTTCGAATTCGAGCTTCTATAGTGAACCCAAATATGAATCTAGGGAGAAGATTTGAACAAACTTGAATCAGATCCACCCGACAATGTTGCATACCAAATATCAAAAGATTCTGCCTGCTGGATCTGGAGAAGAAGAATTTTTAAGAAATTTGCCTGAAATGCACTAAGTTCGAATTCGAGCTTCTATAGTGAACCCAAATATGAATCTAGGGAGCCGATTTGAACAAACTTGAATCAGATCCATCCCACAATGTTGCATACCAAATATCAAAAGATTCTGCCTGCTGGATCTGGAGAAGATTTTTTAAGAAATTTGCCTGAAATGCACCAAGTTCGAATTCCGGCTTCTATAGTGAGCCCAAATATGAATCCAGGGGGCCGATTTGAACAAACTTGAATCAGATCCACCCCACAATGTTGCATACCAAATATCAAAAGATTCTGCCTGCTGGATCTGGAGAAGATGATTTTTTAAGAAATTTGCCTGAAATGCACTAAGTTTGAATTCGAGCTTCTATAGTGAGCCCAAATATGAATCTAGGGAGCCGATTTGAACAAACTTGAATCAGATCCACCCCACAATGTTGCATACCAAATATCAAAAGATTCTGCCTGCTGGATCTGGAGATGATTTTTTAAGAAATTTGCCTGAAATGCACTAAGTTCGAATTCGAGCTTCTATAGTGAGCCCAAATATGAATCTAGGAAGCCGATTTGAACAAACTTGAATCAGATCCACCCCACAATGTTGCATACCAAATATCAAAAGATTCTGCCTGCTGGATCTGGAGAAGATTTTTTAAGCAATTTGCATGAAATGCACTAAGTTCGAAATCAGGCTCCTATACTGAGCCCAAATATGAACCCAGGGGGCCGATTTGAACAAACTTGAGTCAGATCCACACTACAATGTTGCCTACCAAATATCAAAAGATTCTGCCTGCTGGATCTGGAAAAGAAGATTTTTTAATATTTTTCCCATTGCCTACAGTGTTAAAAAGTGCTGACTCAGCAGTTTTTCAAAGTCCTGAAAAAAGTACCTTGTGATCAAACCGATAGGGATGTTTTTAACCATTCTATTCTACTGGATAAAAGTAAGCTTTATACAAAATAAGAATTCTCTGTGCCATGTAGTTTTGGAGATATGGCAGTTTTAAGGTTTTTCCAATTTTTAGCTCCCGAGGTTCCCACAGGGCAATGAGAACAAACTTTTTGCATCAATCAACTACTTATGACCCATTATCATCTCATATCAAATTTGGTTCAAATCGACCTCACGGTTCGGAAAATAGAAATTTTAGGCGTGGCCAAAATTTTTGCCCCTCCCATAACGAAGGCAAATAATGCCCGATAAACTTCTCTTGAACAAACTTGATGCTAAACCTCAAAAGGACTCTGTATACCATATATCAAGTCTCTGCTACTGGTGGTTCATTAGAAGATTTTCAAAAAAATTGGCCATTTTTTCCACACCCCTCTGCTCAATATGAGCCAAAACCTAATTTGCATAAAAATCAAAATGCCCCTATACAACCACTACTTACATGAAATTTAATTAAAATGCGGCCAGTGGTTTAGGAGAAAGAGGCTCAAACACCACCTTCACGCAGGACGACGGACGACAGACGGCGGACAGTGGACGACGGACTGACAGACGAAGAGTGATAAGAAAAGCTCACCCTGACTTTCAGTCAGGTGAGCTAAAAATGTAATCCCCATACGGTTTATATAGTAACTATAAGCTGCAATTGAAGCCATGTTTGCAACCCGATCAACATTAAATGAGGATCGTTGGTAGAGGGGGTCCCAGTCATCAACCATCAAAGAATATCTCTGGCAGCCATGTTTTCAAATCCATGGGAACAAAATGAGGATCGTTTGTAGGGACCTCATATAGACTATCCCTGCCAGGTTTGGTTCACATCAGTAGTTCCAGAGAAGAAGATGAAAATGTGATTTCTCATAGGGTTTCTATAGTAACTGTAAGCCGCAATTGAGGCCATGTTTGTAACCCGATCAACATTAAATGAGGAACGTTGGTAGAGGGGGTCCTAGTCATCATTTATGAGAAGTTTAAAAACATTTGGCCTGGCAGTTTCAGATGAGATTTTTGAAAATCCACCAAGCAGAATCAAAGAATACCTCTGGAAGACATGTTTTTCATCCGACGGGAACAAAATGAGGGTCGTTTGTAGAGGACCTCCCATAGACCATTCCTGCCAAGTTTGGGTTCACACCGGCTCAGCGGTTACAGAGAAGATGAAAATGTGAAAAGTTTACGGACGCTGGACGATGACGCCAAATGATGTGAAAAGCTCACATGGCCTTTTAGGCCAGGAGAGCTAAAAAAAATGACTAAATAAGGCCCATAACTCTTAATGAAAAATCGGGCCGGGCCAGTTTTCGAACTTGCTTGAGATATTATTGCAAAAGACCTGTATGGCAAATATTAGTCAAATCGGAGAACGTTTGTTCAAGTTATTGCGCTAACGAGTTCAAAATTCGTAAAAAATGAGTCATTAAGGCCCATAACTCTGTAACGAAACATCGGTCCGGGCCAGTTTTCGAACTCGCTTCAGATATTATTCCAAAGGTCCTGTATGGCAAATATTTGTGAAATCGGAGAATGTTTGTTCAAGTTATTGCATAAACAGTGTGAGGACGCCTGCCCGAACACACACCAACCATGGCCAAACCACAGGTCTCGGTAGTTAACACATCTCGACCAACAATAGGATCCATGGTGCATTTCATTTTCAAGTTATTGTTCGGACAAGGACAAGAAAAAAATGACCAAAATTCCCAGATGGCTGCCTTTGTGGCCATATTGGATATGGCAAAAAACTGATTATTGAAAGGAACCTTTCTTTAGTGACCACTAATCCAGCACAAAAATAGGATCCATGGTGCATTTCGTTTTCAACTTATTGTGCGGCCAAGCAAAAGCTAACAGACAGGCGGATGGACATGGCCATACCATAATACGCCCAGCTCCAAACATTTTCAAGTTATTGCGCGGACAAGCACAAATGATCAAAATCCAAGATGGCTTCCTTGGCGGACATATTGGATATGGCAGAAAACAGATTATCGAAAGGAACCTTTCTCTAGTTACCACTAATCCATCACAAAAATCTGATTCATGGTGCATTTCCTGGTCAAGATATTGCACTGACAACCAAATGCCAACATACTGATGAACAGACAGACATGCGGACATGGCCATACTATAATACAACCCACTCCGAAAAGCAGCAATATCAAAACTGTTCAAAACTCAAAAGCAGTATTGTTTTCTGTGAGAAATGTAAACAAAAGGCCGCAAGGAGCTTTTTTTTATATATATTTACCACTGTTTACCACCCCCACCACCCCACCCCCATCAAGGGCCAAGTTCCATTTGTGTTGAGTTTCCTGCCTTACATACACACGAAGAACACGTGTTTCAACATGCGGGCTTTCGGTTATCTTGCCGGTAGAAGTTACAGAACCTTGGTGCTCAGAGGATTTCTAGTGAAGTCTTGGTTGTCTGTTTAGGCAGACAAGACCTCACTAGACACTACTAAGTCAAAGTGCTACCTCATTGAGAGGGAGTGACAAATAAGATTTCTCCAGTCCTCTGAACCCTGATGGTATCTCTCATGTCCATAAACATTATCTGGGGGTAGACCAATTCATATTTTCAACATGCAGCCTTGAAAATGTTGATTGGTCCACCCCACACATTCAACAAGCAGCCATTCCACTAAACGAAATTGCGACGTATCATGTTCCTGGGCTGGAAAGGCGGGTTCACGGTTTCAAAGAGTTAACAATACTCTCAGAATCTCTGACAACCGTCAAATAAACTTTACGAGAATCAAAGTAGATTCTCGTTCTTTTTCCTTTGGAAAATCAGTTACGGGAAGAGATTAAAATTCCCGTGTGGATTTCAAGGTCAGGATGCTATGCTAAACATGAAAGCATTAAGAGCAGTGATTTGGGATAAGGATTTCAATTGGGGTTTTTCCATTACCACCATGTTAAGAATATCTGAGGCCCTCGCGGCACTCCTAAATCTGGTTCCATATGCTTGATTTGAACAAACTTGTGATGGGTAAATATATTATGCATCAAATGTTTCAGCATTTGGAGCAGTTGTTGGAGAGATTTTTTTATGTTTTCTCCATTATCCACAGAGTTAAATCCTGGGGCACCATGACACATATAAATGAGAAGTCGGGGACTCTATTTAATCAAACTTGTATATCATCTACACAAAGCAATGGTTTTGGAGAATGGTGTGTTTTTGATTGTTTTTCCATTACAACTAGTGTTAACAGGAAGAGTGATGGACGCAGGCCTGGCATTCTCAAAGAGGGCTGCCCTCCAAGAGCCCTCGCAATTTTTTTTTCGGGGGGCTATTTTTAGCCCTCCTGCATCTAGCCAATTAAACACATAACACAATGTTTTGCAATACTACTTCTATTTTATGTGCACAATTTTTACTGCTCACTTTATCCATATGACAAAAGGGAATATATAATTTGCTCAAAAATAAAACTCAACTGCACCACTGGGCTTAATGTTCAAACATTTTGTCACATTCATAGTACTGGTTTTGTGTAACTCCCTGGTAATGCCACGAGTTAGGTGCAGAATAATATTTAAATATTGTTGGGGAAAGTACAATTCTACCTTAAGATGCTGTTCACATCTCCCTAGAAATACTCCCTGGGATAGATGTGGACCACCTTGTTGTTCTTGCGCTTACTGTATGAAGCAAGAAAACTTCCTTTAACAAGTTGTCACCTGAGTTCCATTCTGTTCTATCTCCCTGCTGGGAGATAGAACAGAATGGAACTCAAGTGTCGATGTGTATCCTGGCGAGAGCGTTTGCCCATTTGGGAGAATTTTAAAAAATCTAAAAAATGCCCTCCTGTATTTTTCATAATGCAAGGCCTGTGGGAGCCCATATTTGGGCTTTACTCTGAGGTGTGGGTATCACTGCTTAAATGCTTCATATTCAGAGAGCGTGCATCATATTATCTTTGAAGTGAAATTATTTCGTCTGTAAGGATTTGCCTTGTTACAGTTTATGAGAAAATGCCTAAGGCACTCTCTTTCTCATAAGTTGTAACAAGGCAATGACAACCTGAACATATTTTGATGACTACAAATAATTTAACACTCTATCTGTTAAAACATAGGCCTCTTGACACGCCCGAGATTTTTCAAGAGCTTTCCTATTATACAGTGTTGAAGTCTAAGGATTTAATGCCCACAGGGTCTTGATTTGAACAAACTTGTGAATCATCCTTTCTTGTAGATCAAACATTAACCCTTTACCCAACGTAACTGCCAAAACCGGCCAGCACTATTCTCAACTAGAGGGGGTATCAGTACCCCGTGGCTCACCAACAGGTGGCCAATGTAAAGGGGTGGCTGGAGTAAAAAAAAAAGTTCAAAACCTGCACACAAAAGTCCAAAATTAAAGAAAATAAGCAGCTAAAGGGTTAAATAATATAATAATAACCCCTAAGAAACATGCTAACATAAAATAGGAACCATGGCAATATGCTACAAGGTAAGTCTCACTTTGAAAAAAAGAAAGACAAACCTCAAAACCTGCACATAAAAGTAAAAAAAGTATCACATTTGTTTCAATGAATCTATTGAAATTGTTTTTTTTTTATCACAACCTGTACATAAAAGTAAGAAGCTGTAAGCCTAAGTCCAAAAGCTGTACATAAAAGTCCAAAATTGAAGTAATTCAGCAGGAAAAGGGTTAAATAATACAAACATAGCCCTAAGATGCATGTATACATACAATAGAAAGCATGGACATATGCTGCAAGGTAAATCTCCACTTGGAAGAAAGGAAAAAAAAAACATCAAAACCTGCACGCAAACATCAAAATAAGGCTAAAATTTGATTCAAAGGGTTAAAATGAAGACAAAATACCCTGGAAAAGAGTTAAATGTTATAGTGAACCACCATAGCAATATGCAGAAACTGTACACTTGGAAGAAAGGAAAAAAAAAAAAACCCATGAAAACCTGCACGCAAACGTCAAAATAAGTCTAAAAATCTATTGAAGGGGTTAAAATTTTTTTAAAAAGCACTGGAAAGATATCAATGTTATAATAACCACCACTGCAATATGCAGTGAGGTCAACCTCACTTGAAATTGTTTTTTTTATCACAACCTGTACATAAAAGTAAGAAGCTGTAAGCCTAAGTCCAAAAGCTGTACATAAAAGTCCAAAATTGAAGTAATTCAGCAGGAAAAGGGTTAAATAATACAAACATAGCCCTAAGATGCATGTTTACATACAATAGAAAGCATGGACATATGCTGCAAGGTATATCTCCACTTGAAAGAAAGGAAGAAAAAAACCTCAAAACCTGCACGCAAACATCAAAATAAGTCTAAAATTTGATTCAAAGGGTTAAAATTACGACAAAATACCCTGGAAAAGAGTTAAATGTTATAGTGAACCACTATAGCAATATGCTGAAACTAAAAAAAAATTTGAAAAGCCAAAAAATCAAAACCTGTACACAAAAGTTCAAAATATTTGAGAGCGGACGCCGACGCCGACATGAGGGCTATGCCATTGGCTCACACAACTAACGTTGGTGAGCCAAAAATCGCCAATTAATTTTCAAAATATTTTCATTTTTTGTCTCAAAAACATAGGTTATGACCCCTCATTGGAACGAGCTCGTTCCAACGAGGGGTCATAACCTATGTTTTTGAGACAAAAAATGAAAAAAATTAGTTATTCAAGAATTTTTTTTGCAAGTGTCATCTGCTTTTCATGTTAGGTAAAGGGTTAAAGAAAGTGGGAGAAGACGCTTCTTCTTTTCATGTTTTTGTTTGCCATTTACCCGATGCTAAACTCGGGCACCTGTGGAACCCCTCAGTAAGGACCAAGGTGTTTGATCTGAGCACACTTCCAAATATGTTATATCAGCGGCGACGCCATAAGGGGAAGGGGAGGGGGGGGGGGGCTAGGGAATCCGCACACTAACTTCAAATTGATGTGAGCCCAATTTTAGACACAATCTGGGGGCCTTTGAAGACCACGTCAGGTGTAGAAACCCCGAAATCGCTCCCAGGGCGTCCAAATATGAAAATCTTTCCTGGGTTTAGAACCCCCCCCCCCCAATGGAAGGGGACAACCCCTCCCCAGCACAGGCCTGTGGTTTTCGGCATCTCGACCTTGGACCACCCCATATCTTACTTAACCACGCCCCCACCCCCTCAAATCGAAATCCTGGCGTCGTCACTGAGTTGCATGTCAAATATACACCTGGAACTTAGGCACTCCCAAAATGTTTCGTGACAGTGAAGTTACTGTTACTGATTATTATGTTTAAATGATCGCAGTACATTTCATCTCGTGAAACATGATGTTTCTGGTTGATAGTATACCCCAAACAAATCCCCTTGTCCACGTGAAGCATGCTACCCACGAATGTCACAAAAAACACAATCATCCACATGCAATATCTGGATATAAAACAAGAAAATCTGTCACTTCTTTTATTAGTAAATGTTGACATGGCATGGGGGAGACTGTCAGAGGCACTAAATTGGCAAATCGTTGGCATGCATGCAACAGGCATGTCATTCAAGGCTAATGGAAGGCAACTTAGCTATAGAGTTTCTGTTGTTAACAGGCTTGTCCGAAAAAAATCAACAAACCATCGATGATAAAGATCGACCAGGGTCTGGACAACCCCGAAATACCTTTCCTTGGGAAAATCGAAGTGTGGCACACCTCGTTAGGCATGAACCCTTTGCTTCAAGTGGGGCTTTGAAACGCTTTGGCTCCCCAACAGGCGTTTGTGCAACAAAACTGTCCAAAACCATCTCAAAGCACTGGGTACGAGGTCGAGGGGGGGTCATCGAGCATCCAGCTCTGTCCGATCAGCATCAAAGACAACGTTTGGAGTGATGTATGGCACGACAACATTGAAATCTCAGGACATGGAGGAAAGTCCACTGATCACACGGAGAGTAGGTTCCGGCTTTACGTCACAGATGGTCGCATGAGAGTGTGGAGGCATAGAAATACTGCTTACGTGCCTAGGAACATCAGACCTGCTGTTCCTTATGGCTGATGTACAGTAATGATTGGGGATGCCTCTCTCACGATTGTAAACTTGATACATTGAATGTACATGGGAAACTGAATGGTCATCAGTACATCCGGAACATTCTCAATCCGGTTGTCGTGCCTCATTTTGACAACCACCCATTGGCTTCTCGCCCTGTATTCATGGACACCAATGCAAGGCCACATCGTTCCCATGCTGTGAGAGCATTCCTTCAGAACAACGCTATTACAACACTACCTTGGTCTGCAATGAGCCCTGATTTGAATCCCTTAGAACACATCTTGGACTTTCTTGGACGTCGTGTGCAAGCAAGGGATGTGCCTGAAAAGAATTTTGCCGATTTGGCAGCTGCATTGCATGGGGAGTGGTAGCAGTTGCCTCTGGACCGTAACAGAATGCTCACTGGTGGCATAAAGGGGAGGGTTCAGGCTGTCATCCGGGCACGTGGTGGATACACTCGCTCCTGATGTCAGACACTGCTATTGTGTTCAGGAGATCACAAGTTACATTTTATGTCAATAATTATTTCATCGTGGACCGTTCCAGCACCATACTTGTCGAGAGAACGTGTTTCCATCAAAAACATTATTATTTATTTATTCATTGGGTTTAACCCTTTACCCAACGCCGACGATTTCAAAATTTATTATTTTAAATATCATTTTTAAAATTTTTTCAAAAAATTTAAACAAAACCATATCATGTGACCCCTCTTTGGAATGAGCTCGTTCGAAAGAGGGGTCACATGATATGGTTTTGTTTAAATTTTTCGAAAAATAATATTTTTTCAGCTGCTGAATTTGCACATTAGGCGGGCGGATGCGGGCGATTCGTTGGGTAAAGGGTTAAGGTCACATATTTTTGCACAATGGCTAATCATGACCACAACATGAGTATCAACTCAAGACCAGGGGTGAGTGTTGATAAGCCATGTTGACCATTTTAGAGAGGGTTTGCACCTCCTAAGCATTGGTGACTGGGTCATAGTTTACCAGTAAAACAGAGCCTGTTTACAGCAGTGAAGAGGCACTGCTTCATAAGCCATGTTGCCCAATTTAGAGAGGGTTTGCACCTCCCAAGCATTGGTGACTGGGTCCTAGTTTACCAATAAAACAGAACATGTTTACCGCAGTGAACATGCACTGCTTCACATCCTGGGGTTCCCGCGGGGAATCAGAAACATTAGTGACAGATATGTGTAATAAGTGCCATTAAAATACTGCATATTTTCATCATTGTGTTGTCTTTCGTTTGTCAAGAGACCATTCTTTCCGCAAACAATCACTTTTGGCCATCTTAATGACAGCATGAAAGTAATGACAGGTTCTATTGACACCACTGCGAAAAAAACGGGGGGTGGTGGGGGGTGGGGTGGGGTGGTGGGGTGGGGGTGGGGGTAATTTCAGTACCAGGTGTATATTCAAGTTTTAGAGCAGTGATTTGGAAGAAACTTTTATCGTGTTTTCCCATTACCCCCAGTGTAACAAGCTCAGCCGCTGTAAAGTCCCTAACTATCATCCAAAAGAATTTGTTTCGACAAACATACAAGGATGTTTTTTATCAAATATTGAAGCGTTTGCAGCAGTTGTTTGGGGAAAGATGATTTTAGCCACAATCTTAAAATCTGAAGCTCCACAAAACCCCTAAATATGCCCCAGGGGTTGGTTTGAATAAGCTAGGAAAACTTCATTACAAAGCGTGTGCCAACAAAAAAGAAAAACAAACGTCTACTTCTATGGTTCCTACGAGGTCCAATATCTTATAAAATAGATATGGAAGAAAAAATTACGAGATGTTGAAAGATAATATATTTATGATAATATATATACATATGAGACAAATTTATTATGCAAACGATAAAAAAAAATGTACAAATCTGATAAATGCACTTTTAATCAATCATTAACAAGGAGGACTCTTTGTCCAGATCGCTAATCTAATGCTAGTTTTTAATGCAGTATGTGGTACATTTGTCGATACCCACATGGTCTTACTAAATACTTAACAATACCGAACAGTACTGAAATACTGTAGAAAATAAAAAACTGAAAGACATATTTTGTAATCTAGTGAGTGGAATGCAGTATTAAATGAACTTATTTGAAGTGTCTAGGTCTATTTGATAATTTAAAGACATTCAAGAGGTACGCTTTGCCAGATATGAACTGGTGAGCAGTATTCAGTTGGTGGGCCCATATGCCACCCTGCTGCTCGGTTAATTAACACGTCGGCGTAGTGTTTTTGCTGGATTGGCAATATCCAGTTATTTATTGTGTTGCATAAAGGTATCCCTAATTGACTCACTCTGCTTTTTCACAAACCGACGGTCTGGTGTTAGTCTAGTGAGAAAAACAAGCTGGCACACACACGGCAGGGGAGTTTTCATGAGGGTGCTTAACACTTGGCAAATCTCTCGAGAGATCTCCTTATGAGTACAACACATAAGTTACGCGTGTACCAGGCCAAAATATATAAGTATGTCATCAAGTGCCCGCAGCTAGAAAATGACACTACCACTCAAACACCCCCCCCCCCCCCACCCACACACACACTTCTAAATTTGAGCAATAAGGTAAGACCTGTGGTTCAAAGCCCCCACAAACGCTTATTTTTGCCACCGCTCTGAGCAGTACTTGCTAATTTAAATCTGACAACGCGGATCACTTTGATACCTATGAATTGTCAATTTGAGACAAAAAATCGATTTATTCTATTGAATACGACATTCCAGCCCTCTGATTACACAATATGTCATATATTATATATTTTATACATTAATTCATTACTGCTCGGTATTGCTCGGCTCTGTTTGATATTTAGTAGGACCGAGAAGATCTTTTTTCAAAAATGAGAGGAACAGCATATTCATGCATCTGGTTGCGTAAGGGCGACTATTTCTCAACGTTTTTAATGTTTACAACCTAATCAATTTAATAAATGACCTGACATAATGGTACACCATATGTTAGTTCTTAGGAATATTGGATGACTCTATATTAATTTGTGGTATACAAAAGATCATCCCCCGAGTGCGTCAAGGTGTCATCTGCAATGCTTTTGGATTGCAGATGTCGCCTGTTTGCACTCGAGAGGTGATACACTCAGCATACTGGCTTCTGGTTACATTTGGTAAATATTATTAACAAATCTACCTTAAAAAGTGAATGAGTTTCATCCGTAATATAATATTTCAGTAGAGCTAAAGGCTGGTCAGCGGACATGGATTGTAGTATTGTGAAAACCGTTCTATACTCTTCTCGGTAAAAGGACTGGTTGTGGAGTTCACATTTGTTCTCAAACAAGATAATAGGACACGGTTCATATTTGAGCCGACCCAAATGTTGATTACGACTTCATCACAACCTTCGCGATGTAGGCAAGGTCTTGTGCCTTCAGTTCCCTACAGATCACCACTTTTTGACTATCCACATCTGTAATAGTTGTTCAACGTGACGGCAAAAACCGGCCAGCGCTGTTCACAAAAATCA
Organism: Pictodentalium vernedei; assembly: GCA_031216915.1. NCBI lineage: Eukaryota > Metazoa > Mollusca > Scaphopoda > Dentaliida > Dentaliidae > Pictodentalium > Pictodentalium vernedei. The sequence continues at coordinate 99,520,208 of CM062288.1, forward strand.
CCATACAATTTTCATTTTTTGTCTCGAAAACATAGCTTATGACCCTTCATTGGAACGAGCTCGTTGAGCTTGTTCCAATGAGTGCCATAAGCTAAATTTTGGACGCAAAAAAAATGAAAAAAATTAGTTATTCAAGAATTTTATTTGCGAGTGTCGTCTGCTTTTCATGTCAGGTAAAGGGCCCCAAGATGGCTTTCAGCATCTTATGACCGCAACATAGATGTAGTTTAGCCAAACGTTTATATTTATACCACCCACTTTAGAGGACTTCCACCCCAGACATTGGTTCCGGGTCCCATTTTACCAGAATGCAAAATTTGTTCACCACAGTAAACATGCACTGATCCACAGTAGTTTCACACACTGCCGCCCTAACATGGCTTCGGGCTCACCAGAACTAGCTCCATACGCTCGCCCCGGTTATGGAGACATTTATTTATTTATTGGTCTTTAAGGTCACATATATATTCTGCATAATGGCTAATCACGACCGCAACATGGAGATAAAGTAATGTTCAGTCAATCGTTTACATCCATGTTGCCCATTTTAGAGGACTTCCACCCCAAGCATTGGTGACTGGGTCCTATTTTACCAGCAAAACACAGCTCGTTTACCACAGTAAACAAGCACTGCTTCACATCCCGGGGTTCCCACAGGGAGATTACGGAGACATAAACTTTAATTTTAGAAGTTTGTTTATTGAGGCTTAATGATTCTTTCAACAGACCGGGCCACATTGTGTCGGAGAGTTTTACGGTGGGAGAAGCTGGAGTATCTGGCGAGAACAACTGGGCAACAGTCAGATTCTGCAACTTACTAATCCGGCACAAGCAGAGTTAGATTGGAAGTAACTGTACCATTGACGTGCAGTAGATTGGAAGTAACTGTACCATTGACATGCAGTATGCTTTAGCACACAGGCGCCGTCGTGCTCCCATGTTGGCAATCGGAATTAAGTGCCTTGCCCAAGGACACACCACACACAGATTGCGCGTCTTGATCGAACAGTATCAATTCCTGAGGAAAAACTTGAAAGCATGAAACTTGAAAGAAAGAGTGGTTTTGTGCTGGATTCTGAGGATAATTGGCAGATTCTTTGGCTTAGGGTCAGAGAAAACAGTTATATGGGGTAACCTAGAATTAAATTTATTTATTATGGTTTAACGACACTTTAACAGCCAAGGTCATATCGTGTCGGTGACAGTTTTATGGGTGGAGGAAGCCGGAGTGCCCGGAGAGAACTATCGAGCAACGACGAGCAGCTGCCAGCTCCCCAACATCGTAATTCAGCACTGTAGCACAAGCAAGGTTACACTGGTTGAAGACATGCACACCATCGTCGTGCAGTACGAATTAGTACACGCGTCATCGTCCCCCCATGTGGACAATCGGGGTTCAGTGCCCTGCCCAAGTACAAAATGCGGGAGTCCGAGTCGATCTCACAGACAGTCACCCATCCAAGGACGAACAACTGGGCTCAACGTTGCTTAACTTCGGTGATCTAACGAGAACCTGTTACCGCAACGCCACCCCCTACCTAGAATTAAATAGCCTTTTGGTTGTGCTTACCCGAAACAAACATGTAGATACAAAATTTCAACAATCCCAATTATGGGTTCAGAAATGGGATTACCGTTCACAGTGCAGCAGGATTCCTACAACCCTTAGAGGAAAACATAAGCAGGGCTTCTTTCATGAACATTTCTCTGAATTTCTTCTAAATTATTTTGAACATCTTTTCCCCAAATTATTATAATCATCTGTGATGTTTGAGTATTAATTCACAGCTCTTTTACATTTCTTTATTCATTGGTGTTTAACCTCTTGAACCCGAGAGGCCGCTTTTCCGACCCAGCAACATGTTATGTAATAATTTCATTAAGAGGGATGACTACTGAGTGAATGTGTGGGGTAGACCAATCAATATTTTCAACGTGCAGCCCCAAGGCTGCACGTTGAAAGTATTAATTGATCTACCCCCAAATAATAACTAGAGGTACTGTGAGCAAGCTCACAAAGTGATACCCCCCGTGCCTCAGTTGTAGCCTTTTTGGTACATTAAAATGTATAAGTTAGATTATCTCCCCTTGGAAATGTCAGAACGGAATTATATTGCTTCATGCGCATCTTCATATGGAGTTCTTCCATTGTGTAAAGTTTGATGAAAATTCTTCAAACGGTTTAGGAGGAGTTGCGCTTATAAGGATGGACAGACGGATGGATAGGGTGATTCCTATTAACCCCCCACCCCCCCCCCCCTCCCTCCCCAACTTTGTTTGCAGGGGGTATAAAAATGGACTCTTCCATTTGCTGCCATTGAACTGACTTGGAAGATACCACCAGGGTTCAAAGGGTTAAGGCCACTTCCAGCATTTAGGGCTATATCCTGACCGCAACATAGGTATGAAGTCAAGTTTAGCCAATTGTTTACATCTTTTGCCGACTTTAGAGGACTCCAAAACAGGTCTTGGTTACTGGGCCCTACTTTACCAGTAAAGCAGAACCAGTTTACCACACAGAACAAGCACTGCACCACTTCCCAGGGGTCCCCAGGGACTTCTTTTACATATATTCGGACAAATAATACCTGCACTTGACACTGAACCTTGGGAAGCTCTCTCCAAGAGTTTCCCAATTGTCAATGTCAGGAATAAATATTATGTCGGTGGGTAAAAACACAATTTACACACACAAAAAAAAAACCACAACAGGGCTTATATATACACATTTTGAGCAAAACGAGCTAAGCAATTATTTAAATATATATTTCAATAACTTTCCATAACTTTTTCCACCGAGGTCCAATTTTCAAGTGCTTTCAACGGTCTGGACTTTCAGTTTAAAATTCAAACACTTTCAATACCCTGCACTGTCAACAGAAAGTCGAAGAGTCCATTTTACATTTGCAGGGAGGTTCAGTAATAATTCAATTTCACAGCTCTTTTGACAGCGAAATTCAATTGTTACCAATCCTCCCTTGGGGACGCGGTGGCTCAGTGGTTTGGGCACCTTGGGAACGTGGTGGCTCAGTGGTTTGGGCACTGGATTCTAATCCGAAAGGTCGACGTTTCGATCCAGACCAGTGATAACTGCGTTGTGTCCTTGGTCAAGATACTTAATCTTGATTGCCCACGTTGGGGTACTCTGTGCTAAGGCATACTGCATGTCGATAAGGCGCTTGCATTCAACCGCTGTTAACTCGGCTTGTGCAAAGTCAGTAAGTTGAAAACTTATAACTACAACTCCACCCCACTCCCCACACTCTCTTCAGCAAGGGGTTTGCATCCACCACAGCTAAGTAAAATTCTATTTTATAGAGAACGAAGTGAGCTCTACAGGTAACACACATGCGTATGAAGAGAAACACTAAATTTCCAATGAAAACAGTATATCTAACGGATCTTGGACAACTCATACCCTGGACGATTCGTACCTTGGACAATTCATACCAAAATTGCAGGGTACAAATTGTCGTGGCAAAAGGTACAAATTGTCTCGACAAAAGGTACGAATTGTCCCGACAAAATGTACGAATTGTCTCCTTTGTATGTGCGTGTTGTGTCATGTACAGTACACGTCAAAATAAGTTGTAGGATAACCACTATAAACTATGTATCTTTATCTTCCTACCCTGATAAGACCAGAAGCTGACATCATTTTCTGGAAAGCTCTCACTGAGAGCTTTCCAGAAAATGTCAGATTCTGATCTTATCAGTGCAGGAGCAGCAGTATACTTAGTGTATTGCAGTTATGTGAATTGTTCAGTCAAGAGGTACGAATCGTCCAGACACGAGGTACTAATTGTCCAGGCACGAGGTACGATCGTCCAGACATCAGGGTACGAATCGTCCAGGAAAAGGTACGAACTGTCCAAGGTACGAATCGTCCGGGGTATAAGTTGTCGAACTCCCTGTCTAACAAACTGAAAATTGTGTCTTATTGTTTGCCCATCGGGGGCGGCCAATTTTTCATTCGATGTTAAATTCTGGGATAGTTGAAAATAAAAGTAGCAACAAAAACAAGAGATTGCACCGTGTGTTGGCCACGTCAATATTTCTGAATAAATGACGATATTATTTCTTTTAACTTGAACCCTGGCTTCCTAGAATTCAGTATTAAATTGATTTTTGTTACTTGAAAATTTCTGAAATCCAACTTTTGACCATGAATCTTTTCTATTTTGGTTTACTGCCAGTATCAAAAGTTGATAAAACTACCGGCGGTAGCAAGAATCATTTTCTTTCAATTTTACGATACAATAGAGACATTTGTGACTCCGTTCTCTTCCAGGTCTAACCAAATTCATATTAAACATGGTTAAAAACGTAACTAAATTTGAAAATAAAAGACCGCCTCTGCCATATCCACCCCCACACACATGTTGAAATCTGCTTTCTGAAATGTATGGACAAAGGAATATCATTCGAAATATAAGGAGTGTTTGTTTAATGGCGTTTAATGATACTTTTAACAGCCAGAGTCACTTCATGTTGGACAATTATACATCTGGAGGAATCCGGAGCACCCAGAGAGAACCATTGAGCAGCTGTCCAACTCTTCAATGTACAAACTCTGCACAAACAGGGTAAGCAGTCCAAGAAAACAAGTGTACCACCAACGTGCAATACACTATAGCACACAGCTCACCATATTATAGCGTGGGCATCAGAATTTAGTGTCTTGCCCAGGGAAACAACACAGTTACCACTAGACAGGACCGAATTGAGGACCTTCAATACTCTAACCTCTGAAGTACTCCACCTCTTTGACACATTAAAATTTACTCACCACTCGATACATATTTTCTTCAATTTCTCATAAAATCAAGTCATGGCTGCTGGAAAGCAGCCAGGACTTAATTTGATGAAAAATTCAATAGGGTCAGGCATCAACTATTTTTTGACAAGAGGATTACTACTAATCTATTTATTTATTGGTGTTTAATGTCACATATTTCCACCCCAAGCATTGGTGACTTGGTCCTATTTTACCAGTATTTTTTTATTTATTTATTGGTGTTTAAGGTCACATACTTCTGCACAATGACTAATCATGACCACAACATGGAGATAAAGTCAAGGTCAGTCAATCGTTTATATCCCATGTTGCCTATTTTAGAGGACTCGCACCCCAAGCATTAGTGACTGGGTCCTATTTTACCAGTGAAACAGAGCTTGTTTACCACAGTAAACAAGCAGTGCTTCACTTTCTGGGGTTCCCATGGGAAACTACTACTTGTAGGGGTATATTTTATTAACAAAAGGAATTATACCTCTACCAAGGTATATCTGTATTGGTCATGAAAATCTGCCAATAGCAGGCAAACAGTTAAATACAAACCAAATTTTTTACCCGGTGTCTCAGAATCTGGCATACTTTGATACTGAAGCGGATACATGAGGGTGAACAAATATACATGTATGACATGAATACTCCAATGATACGGGTTGATATTAGAATAATATCTTTTACACATTTATATAAATAAAATGTACATATATTATTTTGTAAATAAAACTTTTTTGTTCTCATAAGACACCGTTGCTTTAATAAACATCATTAACACAAAATAAATCCATTTTAGATCATAGAAAAACTTCAATAAAAAAAAATCTTAATGTTTGATTTTCAGTCCATGTTTGAATATTTTGAAAACTGTGAAATATCCTTATATTCTGTTAAGGTTTTTAGGGTGAATAAATACATTTTCCCCACAATATCCAAACCAGTGCCACATGGCTAATCAAACCACTCTGATGTGGAGACAATTTCCACGACTAATGTGCGGTCAACTTTTATGAAGAAAACAAAGCTCTGTGAAACCAATTTTAACTGGTTGCACAAGTACTCAAAATTTGGCAAAGATAGGCGGTAATACATATAACCTTGGCACACTGCTGGTTGGGGAGTAAAAATCCACTCCCCCACAAAGAGAAATCTTAATTGCAATGGGCCTCTCTTGATTAATCGAGAAGTCAACAAAGTGTCGGAAAGACACATAATCGACCAGAATTTCAAAGTCCACAAATTATGGTTTTCCCCATCACTCCTTTACTGATGAATTATTAGTTATTACTCTCCACCCCATCGTGTTCATTAGAAGTGACAGAGGCTACAGAATATCTAAATACATTGTAATTGATATGGGAAAGAAGTATAAAGTTACAACACATGACACCAGGTCTAGTGTTCTAGAAAGTATGGGAGTACAAATAATTGGCCTTCCCAGTTTACCAAGGAGTACATTTGCCTTAATTAAATCTCAATGCAATTATTAGACTCTTGACCACCTGGGATCCAAACCTGAGTCTAGGCTCAGGTTTGGGCCTGGGACCATCTCAGGAGTCTGAATTTTCATCAGAGTAGTAGGTGTGCAGCATGCCTTCATGCTTAAAGAATATTGTACCCAAGGAACTCATGACTAAAAATATTTGTTTCTATATAGCTGTTTCTAGAGGTCACAGAGTATGGTTAAAGTTGACTTTAACCCTTTACCGAACATGAAAAGCCGACGACACTTGCCAAAAAAATTCTTGAATAACTATTATTTTCATTTTTTGTCCCAAAAACATAGGTTATGACCCCACATTGGAACGAGCTCGACGAGCTCGTTGCAATGAGGGGTCATAACCTATGTTTTAGAGACCAAAAATTAAAAAATAATGAAAATTAATTGGCGATTTTTTAGAATAGCACTGGCCGGTTTTTGGCTGTTACGTTAGGTAAAGGGTTAATCGATTAGTCTTCTTCAAAAGATGGTCATGAAATTTCATAATCGTGCCAGCCCTAAAGAGCACGAGTGAAACGTCCTCTAATTTTCTGAAACTAACTGATCATCCATTGTGACAATAAGAGTTTTTCTATAACTTCTCATAAAGACCAATTTCCTATGAACTTTAATACAGAAAACAAAATACCAATTAGCTAAATAGACGGTAATTTGAAATCCCCAATCCCGATGCAATGGGTCCCAATTTGAACAATGCCATTGTTTCTTCATAAATCTTCAGATGTGGTACTGTATGCAAATAATGAAGTTTGAAGTCTTTGGGTAAACAAAAGGCAGCAAAAACACTCAAAACAATTCATCCCTTGTGTCTAACTAAGTACCATCTGCAATGCTTACAGCATTACAGATGGCACTCTGTTCTACTCAAGGGCTTAATTATCAATAAAATCAAATCAATTCTTGAAATTGTAATATTCTTCAAAGTATGAAAATCCTCATTGAATATTTGAAGGGTATCCCTGAGTAATATATTACCCTTCTAAATGTTTGTAATGATCAATGGCCAGTCTGTTGGTCAGATGGAAGAGAAAGCATAATGTGAATGTCAAAATGACAGTGGAACCTGGTTTATTGAATAGCCACTTTGCCAGTGAATTTATTTATTTATTGGTGTTTAAGATCACATTTCTGCATAATGACTACTCGTGACCACAACATGGAGATAAAGTCAAGTTTTGTCAATCGCTTATACCCATTAGAGGACTTCCGCCCAACTATTGGTGACTAAGTCCTATTTTACCAGTAAAACAGAGCTGGTTAACCACAGGGTTCCCATTGGAGTTTATTTTTCGAAACTTTTCAACAAAACCATATCATGTGACCCATCTTTGGAACGAGCTCGTTGAGCTCGTTCCAAAGAGGGGTCACATGATATGGTTTTGTTGAAATTTTTTTTAAAAATTTAAAAAATGATATTTAAAATAATAAATTTTGAAATCGTCTGCGTTGGGTAAAGGTTCATCCTCCACTAAACATACACTGAAATATGGAGTTCCCCAAGGATCTGTACTGGGGCCTCTGCTCTATGTTATGTACATCATCAGTCGACATGGTCTCCAGTATCATCTCTACGCTGATGGCACACAACTGTACATTCATTTTAAATCGGACTCAGGTCCTGTGTCTCGCAGTAAGCTAGAGAAATGTGCCTCTGATATTAAAGATTGGATGAACAGTAACTATCTGAAATTAAATGCAGAGATAACCGAAGTTATATACATAGGTCTCCCCCAACCAGCTGTCGGCCTTCACTAAAACACCACTAGTCATCGAGGGTAATGAAATTACACCAAACAGTGTCGTGTGCAATCACCAACGAGAAACTTGCGTTCCGCTGACTCTAACAACCTTGTCACACAGAATGCAAAATTGGCCTCAGTCGGAGATAGAGCTTTCTCAATTGCTGCACCTGTTCTCTGGAATTCCTTACCAAGTCATATAAAAACGGAACTGACCGTTAAACAATTCAAGTCCCACTTGAAAACATATCTATTTGGCCAAGCATTTTGTTTGACCACATAGAGATGAAACCCATACACAACGTCATTACAGTGTAGCATGTAAAGCCAAAGAGCACTATAAGGATTTTAGGCTTAAACATTATTATTATTAAGGTTAACAGGAGTCAGGTCATTAGCCTGCATTCTTGTGATAAAGTGAGTATTTACACTATTGTATCCTACAGATAAGAGTTATTTTGGATGTACTGTGTGAACAGTACATTCGTCGTGGACTTGCAGAAATACATGCGAGCACAGTGATGTACATGAATGTGTTTATCAGGTAATAAAAATCAACAGTTGTAAAATTTTGATTAATGAAACACCAAGTTGTACCCGGTGCTTCATCAATTAAATTTCTGATCAGTCCTAAATTTGGGTTTGGAATGTAATATCATTGCGTCTGTGGAAATATTAAATGACCAGTCCACGGCGGCCGTGCTGATAACCTGAGAAATTCAATAGCATCTTTCTTCAGATCACAAAAGTTTATATTAAAAAAAAACAGAGGTTTATTCTATAACTTAATATGCATTCAACAATAGTTTGGTGCTTGAAAGTTTTATACAATTTACAGGGTAGTTCAATTTGAAATTACAATTAAGTGGGTTCCACTGTACTTCCGAGCCTTGACAGCAATGAAATGGAAATAAATGACCCTAATTCAAATGATCTTGATGAACCCATTCCAGTGAAGGGTTCGTAAGTTGAATTTTTGATGCAAAAATTGAAATGAAAGTGTCAATGACACTGTAGCTCAACTTGTCAAGACAAAGACATGTACATGTATAGTATGTGACACAGCAATGACAAACATCTAGGTAATGACCTGATAACAAAGGTACATATAAAGTATTGTAACGGTCTGTACATAAATACTGACCGTTGCCTGTAACAAATGTATAGGTAAAGTATTGTAAAGGTGGGTGACAGTCAGATGCTGAACTAGAAAAAATCTTTGAGTCCCAGAGTGGGTCTGACTGAACCCCAAAATATTTGTTCTCATAGCACAGTGATAACAAAGGCACCCCAGAACACACTCGTTCCTGTCCCAAGGTGAAAACAAAAGTACTCAAGAAGTTTTGTGAAGATCAGTTCATAAATACGAGCTGTATAGAACTTGTGACAAAAAACTGATTGGACCTAATTTCGGTACAAAATGGCCACTGGCAGCCATCTTGAATTTTGGACAGTACCCAGAAACACTCATTCTCATCCCAAGGAGATAACAAAGGTACCCAAGAAGTTTTGTGAAGATCGGTTCATAAATACAGCCTCTACCCTGAGCCGTATTGACATGTGTGCTTACATTGTGTAAGTTGCACTGAATAAATCAAAGTTCATCTAATTTGCATAATTTCTGCACGAAAAAAAACCCCTTACAATATGTGATGTATTCCATGTTACTAAACATTCATACAAAAATTTATTAAAATCAGAACTTTCATACAGAACTTCTATACAAAAGACTGATTGCACTAATTTGGGTACAAAATGGCTGCTGGTGGCCATCTTGAATTTCGGTCCACACCCAAAAACACTCGCTCTCATCCCACGGTGATAACAAAGGTACCCAAGAAGTTTCGTAAAGATTGGTTCATAAATATGGCCTCTAGTCTGAGCTGTATAGAAGATGTGTACAAAAAACTGATTAGACCTAATTTCGGCACAAAATGGCCACTGGCAGCCATCTTGAATTTTAGACTGCACCCAGAAACACTCGTTCTCGTCCCAAGGTGATAACAAAGGTACCCAAGACATTTCGTGAAGATCAGTTCATAAATACAGACTCTAGTCTGAGCCGTATTGACATGTGTACTTACTGTGTGTAAGTCGCACTGAAAAAATCAAAGTTCATCTAATTTGCATAATTTCTGCACGAGAAAAAAACCCGTATTATATGTGATGCATCCCATGGTACTAAACATTCACACAAAATAATTATTCAAATCAGGGCTTTCATATGGAAGTTCTGTGCAAAAATCTGATTGCACCTAATTTTGTACAAAATGGCTGCCATCGGCCATCTTGAATTTTGGACCGGACCCAAAAACACTCGTTCTCGTCCCACAGTGATACCAAAGGTACCCAAGAAGTTTCGTAAAGATCGGTTCATAAATACGGCCTCTAGCCCGAGCCGTATTGGCATTTGCACTTACAGTGCTGAAAGTAACCCCAAAAAACATCAAAATTAGTCTAATTTGCACAATTTACGTACGAGAAAAAAACCCGTATTATGTGTGATGTATCCCATGGTACTAAACATTCATACAAAAAATTATTCAAATCAGAGCTTTCATATGGAAGTTCTGTGCAAAAAACCAGATTTCTGCATCGTCGGTACAAAATGGCGGCTGGCAGCCATCTTGAATTTCGGACCGCACCCAAAAACACTCGTTCTCGTCCCACGGTCATAACAAAGGTACCCAAGAAGTTTCGTAAAGATCGGTTCATAAATACGGCCTCTAGCCCGAGCCATAGCAGCTTGGCACTTACAGCTCTGAAAGTAACACTAAATAAATCAAAGTCAGTCTAATTTGCATAATTTACGCAGGAGAAAAAAACCCGTATTATATGTGATGTATCCCATGGTACTAAACATTTATACAAAACTTTATTCAAATCAGAACTTTCATACAGAAGTTCTGTACAAAAAACTGATTTTTGCATCATCGGTACAAAATGGCCACTGGCAGCCATCTTGAATTTCGGACCACACCTAAAAACACTCGTTCCCGTCACAGGGTCATAACAAAGGTACACAAGAAGTTTCGTAAAGATCGGTTCATAAATACGACCTCTAGCCCGAGCCATAGCCAATTGTTGACGTACGGACAGACGGACAGATGGACAGACGGCCAGACGGACAGACGGACGATGGACGACGGGCCATGACAATAGCTCAAATTTGACTTCGTCAAAGTTGAGCTAAAAATAATAAAATATGAATGGTGATTTTTGTGAATAGCCCTGGCTGGTTTATATTTGGTAAAGAGTGCACTGGCTCAGTGGTAGACTGTTGGACTTCTATGCTAGAGGTCCCGAGTTCGATTCCCGTCCCACATTGTATCCTTGGGCAAGGCACTTCATCTCGGTTGCCTGCATGGGGGCATGATGATGCCGTGTACAAAGGCGTATGGCTCATCGATGGTGCACATGTGCTCAATAGCTGTAACCCAGCTTGAACAGAGTTAGAATGTTGAGGAGCTGACAGCTGCTTGTCGATGCTCAATGGTTCTCTCTGGGAACTCTGGCTTTCTCCACCTGTAAAACTGTGATGGTCATGATTAGCCATTGTGCATAAGTATGTGACCTTAAACACCAATACATAAATAAATAATATTTGGTAAAGGGTTAAATTCATTTATTGATGTTTAAAATCACTTCCAGCATCTTTTGGTACCTCATTACCATAACATAGCTGTGAAGTTAAGTTTAACCAATTGGTCCTACCTATGCTACCCACTTTAGAGGACTTCCACCCCAAGAGTAGACTCCAGGATCATCTTTCCTTACCCTGCTTCCTGCATGCAATGATTAATGAAATTCAATGCAATTCAAGGCAGTTTCTTGACATTTTTCAGCCTTTTTTAAGGCCCTGGCTTAATTAGTCATAACTAGTACTCTCTGATCATTAGTGCACCCCACACTTCTCATTGTTTACCTTGTTCCAATGGGGAGGGGAGGGGAGGGGGGGTAGAGCTAGCAGCTAACAGAGTGGCCCATGAGGTGCCCAGTTCAGAATTTTTTCTGTTTTTGAACAAAAGTCCTTACTGGGTAATATTTCAGCTACATCATAAAGGCATGCCTTCGACAAAGGCATGCCTTGATGGTGTAGTTGGAATATTTTATCAGTCAGGACTTCACAACGCCTGTATTAAATTTGAGGTTCAATTTGATTTTTCATAATGGACTTGATTCAATTCTGGAGGGGGGGGGGGGGGGGTTACATGATTTGGTTTTGTGAAAAAATTTTGAAAAAATAGATTTCTATCAACTGCTTAATTGGCAAATTACAATTGTAGATGTGGCCGATTTGTACGATAAAGGATTAAGCAATGAACAAGACAACCATGATAGTAAACAAATGATGTTACTTAAAATGTATTAAAAAAATGATGGTAGTTAACATTTTTGTCTGCACCTGATGATTTGGCACAAATAAATTAGGTAACACACGTTCTACCCTATGTAAATTACACAAGTTGTTGCGATTCAACTGAATGTTTTTCAAGTTTCTCGGTTATTTATCTTTTTACCTAAAATGACAAAAAGACGACAAAAATAGTCGGACTTGTAACAGTACAGTGGAATCCTGTTAATTGAATAGCCACTTTGCCAGTGAAAATCAGGCTTGTCTTTTTGAAAATTGCAGGAGGGCTATTATGGTTCGCCTCAAATCACCCCAGGAGGGCCATTTTGGGTTCGCCTAAAATAACCCCAGGAGAGCTATTTAGGGTTTGTGGGAGCCATTTTGTTTCAGCCTGCTGGGTAGACAACTAATATCATTTTAAGGTACATGGTTTGTGTAATTATGATGTACATCATCACGTAATGTATAGATACAGGCTTGAATATTTGGATGCAAGATACCAGGTTACTCATGAGAGAGGACACTCACTAACAGTGAGTGTTATAGTTATCTTGCATCCAAATAACCAAGCACGTATCTATACATTACATCATGACTGCGCAAGCCAGTGCACAGTGCTCACCATCAGGTGCCGATACCTTGGGGTGAATCAATAAGATTTGGGGGACGAATCGTGCTGGCTTTGATTTTGGGATGAAGCGTCCTAAGCAAATCGTCAGGGAATGAACTAGCTTGGGGATGAGACATCCTGTAATTGCTCATGACACGAAAGCTGTCACAGTCTGATGTACAATGTAATAACTAATTACAACTTTGGAACTGGCAGACCTCTCACTCGTATTTGGAAAGTTACTTACTGTCTCTAGGTGACTACATCGATGACACACTACAAACTTCACAAACTGCGCTTTGTTACCTCCTTCAGTCTGCGAAATTGATGTTTGAGACAGCCGATTTTGAGGTGTCTTTGACTGAATTAATGGGCCGCAGAAATCGGGGTTAGGTGGATGTTTACCGTCTGCACAATTTTGAACTCAGGTGAGCGACTGCGGCCCGGGGTGATCGCCCACCTCAAAATGACAAGTCTGGAAAATTATTCATTTAACAGGAGTATTCAATTAACAGGGATTGTGTCATTTTCCTGTATTCTAGAGATAAACTTAGCATTTATTCTATTATATCTTGTTTGACAGAGCTCCATGAGCTCTGTTAAACAAGACATAATTTATTAAATGCCTGTATTGGATATACTGTGGCCAAATAGGTCTATAAACAAAGGAAAACTTGGGAGAGTCATTGCAATTTCTCAACAGGATGCAAGATTTTTTATTCAATTAACAGGAGTTTACTCTATAACCTATATTCAATTAACAGGTCAAATTTGCACTGGAGATATGGTAAATGATTTTGTGTTGGTAAATTATATTCAATAAACAAGGTTATTCAGTTAGGAGATATCCAATTAAGTGGGCTCCACTGTATTATACAAACAAAAGAAAAAGATGCACAAAGTACTTACTCCACCATTTTAGATCAGAACATGGTTGAACTTATATATTTATTACTGTTTAAGGTCACTTTCAGCATTTTTGACTATGTCAGGACTGCAACAAAGGTATGAAGTGAAGTTTAGCCAATCATTTTTATACCTATGCTGCCCAGTTTAGAAGACCTCTACTAGTGCCCTGGCCCCTGTGAAGCTTTGGAATTCAATTCGATTTCGAACCTCAAGTTGGTATTCAGTTCAATTCAAAATCAGCTCCCCACTTCGATTGCCTTCAAATTTTTTCACTGGAATTTCACCTGGTATCAGTCATCTCACAAAACAAGAAGATAGAAATTGTACATACATGTTCTTGAAAATAAAGAACCAGTGTAATTTCTGCTACATTAACATAAAAAGCATCTGTACCTATGCCACATCTATACTAATTCCAGTCTCACAAGTCACTACCACCACTGACCACTGAAAGCAAATTTAAAGTTTCCAAGCAATACTGGCGATGAGCTCATGCCTGCTAACAGCTGGGCCAGGAGCTGCCCAGTACAGAATTCTCGCACCCGTTTCTGTTTTTGAACAAAATCCTTACTGGGTAATATTTAACCTACATCATCAAGGCATGCCTTCGACAAAGGCATGCTTTGATGATGTAGTTGGAATATTTTATCAGTCACTTGTTTACTGCAACAAGCACTGCTCCACTCCCCAGAATTCACACAGGGTACCGTCGCATAAGAACAGGTTCAATATCAGATTTTGCAATATTTTGAGATGAACCACCCTGAACTTATTGGCTTCTGAATAATTTTTGTAGAGCTATTAACTGGTTGTGTGCTGGACGCCCATATTTGGGCTTTATTTTGAAGTGCAGGTGCCGCAACTCAAAGGCTTCATATTAACATTAAGTGAAAGAATTTAGTCCACAGGAATTTGACATGTTAAAATTCAATGGAGAATGCCTATGGGTACTGTCCCATAAATTGTAACAAGGCAAAGACATAAACAAATGTTGACGTCCAAAAATAATTTAGCACTCTAGTAAACTGCCCTTGTCAAAAATATCTTATCTTGTTCCTTTGACAGAATATATATTATTTATTTATTTATTTATTAGGGTTTTAACGACACTTTAACAGCCAAGGTCAAATCATGTTGCTGACAGTTTTATGGGTGGAGGAAGCCGGAGTACCCAGAGAGAACCACCAAGCAGCAACGACGAGCAGCTGCCAGCTCTCCAACATCGTAACTCTGCACTGCAGCACAGGCAGGGTTAGATTGGTTGAAGACATGTGCACCACTGACATGCAGTACGCCTTAGTACACGGTGTCATCATGCTCCCATGTGGATCATCGGGGTTAAGTGCCTTGCCCAAGGACACAATGCGGGAATCGGAATCGTGTGCTAAGACAGTCGCCCATCCAAGAACTAACCGGGCACAACATTGCTTAACTTTGGTGATCTGATGTGAACCTGTTACCGCAATGTCGCCGTGCCCCCAAAGTAAATATTGTCAGTGTACATGTATCAGGCTTGCGCAAATTTGGTGAGCAAGCTTTTCATCAAATGAGATAAGGCAACCAATTTTTTGTTGGCCAACAATACAAAACCTCAAACAAAAATTATACAAAAAATGTCTAGTTATGTAAACAACCTGCTTATGGTATTCACCCCACAAATACAAAATCAAGCAAGGACATAGCTAGAGGGTCAAAGTTTGTGGGAAGTGTCCACATCTGAATTCTCCTCTGGATGACAATTTTCCATCTACTACCTGTGTAATTCCAGCTTACTGAAGAAATCTGAATGCAACCTTGAGTTCAAAATGACCTCTGGGTTCTAGAGCTGGGATTCGTCTCTTGAGTGCAACAAGGGGCCATCTACAATGCGAAAGCATTGCAGATGGCCCCTTGTTGCACTCAAGTGATTGACTATCGACTCCATTAGAAAAATTCCATGGAAAGTGGAGATGAAATTTCCAGTGTTGGTGTTTTTAGGATTATAATTTCTAACTATTGGAAATTTTTGCAAAGACTGGGGAGAGGAGAGGGGAGGGGGTGTGTGAGAGCAAGTTGGGTTAAACACCTGTAGTCACGTCCCCGAGATAAAATAGACTCACTTATTTCACTGTATACAATAGTATATATGAGAGGTTATCCTTCAGGGCATCAGTAATGAAAGGGTTATTTATTTATTTATTTATTTATTTATTTATTTATTTATTTATTTATTTATATATCATGACAGCAACATAGATACAAAGCCAAATCTCAGCCAATCATTTATAACAAGCTATTAACCCTTTACCCAACGAATTGGCCACATCCGCCTGCGTAATATGCAAATTCAGCAGCTGAAAAAATACTATTTTTCATTATGAGAAAACCATATCATGTGACCCCTCATTGGAACGAGCTCGTCGAGCTCGTTCCAATGAGGGGTCACATGATATGTTTTTGTTGAAATTTTTTGAAAAATTTTAAAAAATTGTATTTAAAATAATAAATTTTGATATCATCTGCATTGGGTAAAGGGTTAAATGAAAATAGAATATGTTTTCATTTTTGAAATTCACTTTAAAAAATATCCACAATCCAGCATAAGTATTTCAATTTGTTCCTTGTATCCTGCACCCTTATGTAGCATGTAAACAACTAATCCTGTGCATTTTACAGCCTTAAATCACTGTATATTTTCACGTTGTGTGTGATACAGCAGTTATCATTTTTTTATAACCAGAAAGTGTGACTAACCCTGTGCATTGCACAGGGTTAGTCACGCTTTCTGATTATAAAATTTTTTATTTATTAAATGAGTAACTAACCCTGTGCACTGTACAGCCTTGGTGTAAGTCTCATCTAACCTCTTTACCCAATGTAATGGCCAAAACCAGCCCATACTATTCTCAAAAAGCATTGAAACTCACCTTAAGACCCCCTTCATTATTTATTTATTTATTTATTTATTGGTGTTTAAGGTCACATATTTTTGCACAATGGCTAATCATGACAACATGAGTATAAACTCAAGACCAGGGGTGATTCATAAGCCATGTTGCCCATTTTAGAGAGGGTTTGCACCTCCCAAGCATTGATGAAAGGGTCCTATTTTACCAGTAAAACAGAGCCTGTTTACCGCAGTGAACAGACACTGCTTCACATCCCGGGGTTCCCGTGGGGAAAGACCCCTTCATTGTTTTGTTTTTTTATTCGGGAATTCCAAAAATGAAAATATTCTATTTTCAATTAACAGCCTGTTTTATACCTATGCTTCCCACATTGGAAGACTTCCACCCTGGGTATTGGTTATCAGCTTTGGTTTTACCAGTAATGCAGAACTTGTTCACCACAGTACACAAGCACTACTCCAATTCCAGGAGTTCTCATGAGGTGGGGGGCGTGTTAAAATAGTACAACACTCTCTTTTTGTACTCTGAATACCGTTCATAACCTTTTGCCGAACTGGCAACGATCAACTTAAAATGGTATAGAACAATATAAAAATAAAATTAAATGCATAAATAAATTGAGAGTTGCTTACTCACATACCTTTCATGAAATTAATTGACATTTGATACAGTAAATGCCCAAGTCTGTACAAGGTCTGAATTTGATGGCGAACCTCGAGACAACCAGTGAATAGATCTGGAGGTAAGAAACATTCACATTTCGAAATAAGCCCAAGTGAAGCAGACAAACTTTCAAAGCATTTAAGAAATAAGCTTTCCGTTTTGTTCGACCTTACTAACATTTTCTTCTCTTAACCCTTTACCCAATGTAATGGGCAAAACCGGCCAGCTCTATTTTCAAAAATCGCTATTTAATTTTCATTATTTTTTTCATTTTTTGTCTCAAAAACATAGGTTATGAGCCGTCATTTGGAATGAGCTCGTCGAGCTCGTTCCAATGAGGGGTCATAATGTAGGTTTTTGAGACAAAACAAATGAAAAAAAAATTAGTTATGCAAGAATATTTGTTGCAAGTGTCGTCTGCTTCTCGTGTTAGGTAAAGGGGTAACTAAAAATTCCCCAACAATAAACAGAAGAATAACATATTTTGTACGTAAATAGAAATATATAAGCAATTTCCAAAAATTTATCTTTCAAACACTGCTTAAAAACTTTTGTTTACCAATTATCAGTTTCTAAACTACATATTAGCTAGGCATTTATTTATTCTTTGGTGTTTATAGTCCTCTTTCAGCATCTATTGTTATTGCATGAACACAACATAGGTATGAAGTCAATTTCAGCCATTCATTTACACCAATGCTTCCTACTTTTAGAGGTTTCCATCACAGGTGTTAGCAGGTCCTATTTTACCAGTAAAACAGAGCATCTTTACCAGTGTAAACAAGCACTGCTACACTTCTCGGGTTCTAGCAGGAAGGGGGAGGTAATACTGGCTTCAGCATTTCACTTGCCGGAGTTCAGAAATGGAGGTACTTGACTTCTATTGAAGAAGTTTTGAGAATTCAGCATTGTTTCTTAAAATGTATACAAAATTCATTATGACTCATTGTTAGGGCTGCACGATACATCAATAAACCAATATATACCGGTATTCATACCGGTATTCAAATGAGTATCAATTGAATACCGGGGTAAATACAAAAAAATCAGTTTATCGTCATTATTTATTTACCCACAGTGTAATTTTCAAGATGTCTTGAGTTTTAAATAGAGCCCCAAATGAATAATACTATCCCTTTACCCAATGAATCACCCGCATCCGCCAGTGTAATATACAAATTCAGCAGTTGAAAAAATAATTTTCAACAAAACCACATCATGTGACACCTCATTGGAACGAGCTTGTTGAGCAAATTCTAATGAGGGTCATATGGTACTGTTTTGTAGAAATCTGATAAACTAATATTTAAAATAATAAATTTTTGATATCGTCTGCGTTAGGTAAAGGTTTTTCAAACTGCACCATCATGGCATGCTGATTCGTTCCGATGGTGACAGCTCAAGTCCTGATAGTGGTACTTACGTTCAGATACCTGAATAGTCCTTGATATACCGGTATACCACAGGATTTTTTTTAATACCGACAGCGGTATTCAGTTTTGAATATCGTGCAGCCCAAATCAATGCACAAGTCAGATTTATTTATTTATTGGTGTTTAAGGTCACATATTTCTGCACAACGGCTAATCATGACCATGACAGTTTTACGGGTGGAGGAAGCCAGAGTACCCGGAGAGAACCACCGAGCAACGATGAGCAGCTGCCAGCACGCTGATATGCGCGTTAATGCATGCGTTATGGCCCAAGTAAAGCTATCAAATTCTGTACATATGGCCCATGCACAAGCAATGTTTCAGCCAATGGACCTCCGGGTAACCCGGAGGTCTATTCGCAGAAACATTGCATGTGTTTGCTGTGAGTAACCAAGAGAACATGCCGTGCTTTGGATGCCATTCGATATAGCAATTGTGCGCAATTCCAACGCGCAATTAAGCCTAGATAAGCGCACTATTCGTGACAGGACTTCTAGTTTTAACTGTACTAACTCCACACAAGCAGGGTTAGCATTGGTTGAAGACAAGTGCACCATCGACGTGCAGTACGTCTTAGTACACAACATCACCGTGCCCCCACATGGGCAATGGAGGTGAAGTGTCTTGCCCAAGGACACAATGCGGTTCATTGTTCTACTTGTACTATAACCGCTGAAGTTTATAGTAGTGTTTCACCTGTGTGTGCCTTTATTTTATTTTTAGATTTAAAGCATGGTCAGAAAAAATTTAAAAAATATCATCATGGCAAAAAATGATCTAGTCCAATTTATTTAATTGAGTTGCTGATTTATTTATCGTTTAATTACTGTTAGTAAAAAACAGTGGTCTCGACAGGTGTAATCATTTTTTGATGGGTGCAAGTAAAGAACATTCTCTTTCTGAATCGAATGAATGCAGGTGCTGTTGCAAGGGCTGCACGATATTCAAAACTGAATACCGGTATCGGTATTCAAAAACAAAAAAATACCGTGGTATACCAGTATACCGAAAACTGTGCAAAAATATGAACACAAGTACCACAATCGAGGCTCGAGGCATCACAGTCGGAACGAATTAGCATGCCTTGATGATGCAGTTGAAAAACCATTACCCAACCCAGACGATATCAAAATCTATTATTTTCAAAATTAGTTTATCAGATTTTAACCAAAGATTTCAACAAAACTATATCAAGTGAACCCCTCATTGGAACGAGCTCAACGAGCTCGTTTCAATGAGGGTCACATGATATAGTTTTGTTGAAACTTTTGAAAATTATTTTTTCAACTGTTGAATTTGTATATTAAGAGGGATCAAGCAAACGATTCCTTGGA
Source organism: Pictodentalium vernedei (assembly GCA_031216915.1). Taxonomy (NCBI): domain Eukaryota; kingdom Metazoa; phylum Mollusca; class Scaphopoda; order Dentaliida; family Dentaliidae; genus Pictodentalium; species Pictodentalium vernedei. The sequence continues at coordinate 99,540,428 of CM062288.1, forward strand.
TAAAGGGATAATATTATTCATTCGGAGCTACAGTTAAAAAACTCAAAGACATTGTGAAAATTAAATTGAGGGTAAATAAATAATGACAATAAACCGATATTTTTGTAATTACACCGGTATTCAGTCGATACTGGTTTGAATACCGGTATATATCGGTTTATCGATATACCATGCAGCCCTAGGTGTTGCTACCCAATAAAGATTTGTATTTTGTCTACATGTTTTAGTTGTATTGGGGTAAATACACTCTTAGTGTAAGATAAATATTACTATGTTTCATGCACTGTTTCTATTCTATCTAAGAACAGCTATATCACACTGTTTTGAATAATTTAGGTGGCATTATTTTGAATGCAGAAGTACAGAGATACGAATGACCCCAAAAAGCCAACTAAACACATGACACATAAAGCATTATCAGTTATAACCCAACGATTCAGACTCAAATTCCAAGCCTGATAATGACAGTAAATTAGAATCTGAATCACAAGGTCAAACATTGTCATTCAATGAAGCGGTAATGATGCAACTTTGATTCAGGTTCTGACAACCATTAATTGCCATGACCATCATCTATTAGGCAATTACCACTACATAAATATAAGAAGTGGTACAAAACTATATTCCATCGGGTTCATAAAGTTGCACTTGTGAATGGCTACATAATACATAAAAAACATTATCCCATCTGAAATTTTTTTTTGAAACAAGATCCCAAAAACAGTTTTGGAAATATAACCCTTTAGTCGAAAAACCTATGACCTGGTAAAATTCCTGAAAAAATTATGCAGAGAACTCTGTTTCTCAAAACATTCTGTGCCAAAACAGTTAACTCCTTGCATGCTGCTGGCAGATATTCCCACCAGGGACAGAATTTATTTTTTTATTTATTGGTGTTTAAGGTCACATACTTCTGCACAATGGCTAATCATGACCGCAACATGGAGATAAAGTAAAGTCCTGCCAATTGTTTATACCCATGTTACCCATTTTAGAGGACTTCCATTGCAGGCACTGGTAACCGGGTCCTATTTTACCAGTAAAACAAGGCTTATTTCCACAATAAACAAACACTGCCTCACTTCCCGGGGTTCCAGGATCGGATTTCAATTGCCACTGAAATATCTATAATTTGGGCATATTTAATCCAATTTTCACTCTGTAAATTGAAAGGACCTTTTTCACTAATGATTTCTTGAGTTGAAACATATGAATTTTTTTATCAGATCTAGTCATGGCTGCTTCACAGCAGTCATGACTATATCTGATGAAAAATATCTTAAAAATACTCAGCAGGCTGAGTTAATCCTCAGCACATCAATATCCGAATATGAATTATTTCAAGCTGCAAGTTTTTCCCATAATGTAACTAGGAAGTTAATCAATTTAATCTTGTTTGAAAGAGCTCATTCAATTGTTTAAATTCCTAGTTGCATTATGGGAAAATCTTCTGCTTGAAATTTCATTATATTGATATCAGTGTGCAGAGGATCAAACAAATGTGTCACCACTTCATGGGAAGCAATGTAACAATGTAATTTGACAGTAACCAGGGGTGCCAGAATCACTTCAGGGCAGGGGGGGTCAAACTCCAGGAAAAAGGCAGTACTCAAACTAGCAGGCCCGCCATGACATGCCAAAGCATGCATATCTCAAAGGCCGAAGGCCCAAGATGGGGGAGTTTGATAGGAGGTCCCCTCTCCCATTGGGAGGGGGGCACATCTTCCCAAACTACCCCAATGAATTTTGAAACCTCCCAGAACAGATTTGGGGTGTATTTTAGTTTTACTTTGAGAATAAATCATTGAAAAAAATTGTGTGACGAACCTGGGAAAGGCATTTTCTGACCTCTCTGCTCCAAGCTTCCGGCAGCCCTGAACAAGTCAAATTTAAATTTTTTCATAGACACAAACAGAGTGGTCATCCGCCCATATCATTCTCTGCTAGAGTCAAAGAAACATGAAAACTGAAGAGGCAAATTTGAACTTCACAACTATTATGACACTTTAACAGCCAAAGTCATATTGTGTAAGTGACAGTTGTACAGGTGGATTAAGCTGGAGTACCCGGAGAGAACCACTGAGCAGCTGCCAACTCCCCAACACAAGACAGGGACCAGCTTGGGGGAATTTTAGGGAGACTCCATGTCTCCCTCCAGAAAAAATAGGGAGACTGCAGAGTCATGTAGGGAGACTTCATAGGCAAGTGGGGAAAATTAAGAATATTCAAGTACCACCCCGCCGCCCCTTCATATTTTCGATTTGTGGTCCTCCATTAATGTCCAAATAATCCAGGTCCAGTTGTCTATGATGCATCTATGCCGGGTTAAAAAAAGACAAAGTAATTATTGACTGAAAATCCCCCACTGCTACCCTCTCCTTCATGACCCCTCCCTTCTTCTTTGTGCCAATCCCCCAGCACCCTCCTGTGGTTGCCTTTCAACAAAGTCTACTAAGCTAATAATTTCCTAAGTCTGAAAGTGTGAACAAGACCAGATGTAAGAAGGGTGCTTGGGAGGTACTTTGTTAAATAATAAACAAAATACATTCTGGGGTCGAGTATTTTGTAAAAGAAATGTCATTCCGCATCATTTTTATGGCATTCTGGTGTCATTCCGCGTCATTTCGTGTCATTCCGTTGTTTAGGAGGACCCTTTTTCAAGATCGTCCACATGCACATTTGTGTCCTGTACAAAGCTTTTCTTGTCATCACTAAAGCTTTTTTCATGTGTTTCAATTCCATTTGTGTTTTTCTGGGAATAGATGGCCCAACAGTTAACAGTCGTCAGCAAAATGAAATAAAAATATTGTGTTATAAAATACGTCCGTTGTGTATACATTTTCGGCATCCTAAGCGACGTAACCTACTTTCAAACTGGGTTATTTTGTTGGGTTGCGTAAGTCACCTATTTTCGTTTCGACATTTGAAGCTCCGACTGAAACGCAACAAAATAGAAATAAAAAAATCTGCCAAAAGCGACAATGGACAATTGATTGTCGTGTGATTTCAAATAAATGGACGTTTATTTGACAAATTAAAATGCCCATTTATCACATTCGAGCTGCGGCAGCCGCGTTGTGTCCTTGGGCAAGACACTTCATCTCCATTGCCCGCGTGGGGGTGCGGTGGCATTGTGTACTAAGGCCTACAGCACGTAGATGGAGCACTTGTCTTCAGCCAATGCTAACCCTGCTTGTGTGAAGTTAGTATGTTGGGGAGCTGACAGTTGCTCGCCGTTGCTCAGTGGTTCTCTCTGGGTACTCCGGCTTCCTCCGTTCCAACGAGGGGTCATAACCTATGTTTTTGAGACAAAAAATGAAAACAAGAGCACCGCGTAGCGGGACAATATACGCCCGTTTTGTATTTTTGAAGGGCTGGGGTAAGGATGGGGGTGAGGGTGAAAATTGTTTGGACCAACCCCATATTCGAACTTGACCTGTATTTTGTTGTGATTAAACAACATACCAAGTCTGGAACCAATCGGAAAACAAATAATAAAAGTTATCATCCGGAAACCAAATATTTGATGCATTCTATGTCCAACAGTTAGGCCATACTAAAGTTATAATCCGGAAACACAAAATGCACAAATTCAAGAGGAATAACTCTGGAAAGGTACATGCGATTTTGGCCGAAAGTGAACCTGAGCTGTGCTTTGTGGTCATAAACAAAATCTGAGAATTTTAAACAAATTAGTCAAGGCAAACTAAAGTTATCATCCGGAAACTATATAATTCACAAATTTACAATCATTCAAGGGGAATAACTATGGAACGGTACATGCGATTATGGCCAAAGGTGAACTTGAGCTGTGCTTTGTGGTCAAAAACAAAATATGAGAATTTGAAAAACATCGGTCAAGGCAAACTAAAGTTATCGTCCGGAAACGAAAAGTTTGGCTAAATTCCCATAAATAAAGGGCCATAACTCTACTGCAAATGGGCCGCTAGAAACGGAAATTGAACCCTTCCTGTATTTTATCATACTAAATCCACATGCCAAATTTAACTCAGCTCAATCCATTACAACTAAAGTTATCGTCCGGAAACGAAAAGTGTCCATGGATGGACAGACAGACGGGTGGAGAGACCATTCACATAATACATCCCGTTTTTCAAACAGGTGTATAAAATCAACATATGAAAAATTTGGTGTCAATCCGTCAAGGCGTTCGGCTTTAAATGAACGGAAAGCAATTTTTTTTCAAAAATTGTGGTTTCAAAGGGCCATAACTCTGCAGCGGATGGACTGAGAAACACCAATATCGAACTTGACCTGTATTTCATTGCTAAAAACAACATCTGAAAAATTTGGTTTCAATCCGCCAAAGCGTTCAGCTTTAAATGAACGGAAACCAATTTTTTTAGAAAAATTGTGTTTTCAAAAGGCATATCTCTGCAGCAGATGGACTGAGAAACACCAATATCGAACTTGACCTGTATTTTAATGCTAAAAACAACTTCTGAAAGTTTGATGTCGATCCGTCAAAGCTTTCGACTTTAAATGAACGGAAACCAAATTGTTTATGGACAGACAGACGGACAGACAGGCAGACTGATAACATAATACGACCGTTTTTTAAACGGGCGTATAAAAATAATAAAAATTGGCGATTTTTTAGAATAGCACTGGCCGATTTTGACCGTTACATTGGATAAAGGTTTAAACTGGAGAAATTTTACACATTTTATGTGCTATTTATTTAGTTATTTGTGTTTAAGGTCACATATTTCTCAACAATGGCTGATCATGACTGCAACATGGATATGAAGTCCAAATCCAGCCAATCGTTTATACCCATGTTTCCCATTTCTGAGGACTTACTCCCCAGGCATTGATTATCAGGGCCAATTTTACCAGTAAAACCAAGTTTGGTTACCACAGAAAACAAGCACTGCTTCATTTCCCATGGTTCCCACGTGGACTTTTTTTACGCATATTTAGACAAATAATACCTCCACATGACTAGAGTTGGGAGGTATTGAAATTTCAAGTTCGGTTTCAGTATCGAGATTTTTAGAAAGATATACCTTTGTATCGGTACAGTATTCATTTACATTTATTCATTGGTGTTTAAGGTCACATATTTCTACACAATGGCTAATCATGAACACGACAGTATTACGAGTGGAGGAAGCCGGAGTACCCAGAGAGAATCACCAAGCAACGGCAGGTAACTGTCAGCTCCCCAACATACTAACTCCACACAAGCAGGGTTAGCATTGGATGAAGACAGTGCACCATCGACATGTACTACGCCTTAGTACACAGCGTCACCATGCCCCCAAGTGGGCAATGTGGGTGAAATGTCTTACCTAAGGACACAACGCGGTGACAGCAGGTGAGATTCGACCCGAGGACCTCTGGGCTTGCAGCCTGCACCTCTACCTACTGAGCCACCACGCTCCCTGGGACAGTATTTGTTGTCAACAAACTACATGTACTCACACTGATACCAATATTAAATTGTATTTTTGGTATACAGCCCAGCTATCGTTCATCGTTTTACAGCAGGCAGTCGCCTATGTGTCAAAATGTTGACAGCAACAAAGTAACTCTCCATCGAACATTTAATGGTACAAAAAAGCTGAGAGAAAATACCCTTTGGGTATTTTCTCTCAGCTTGTTTGTTAAAAAAAATTAGCGATGGCATCTTCTTAAGCCTTTTTGCATAATGTACTGTTGTTAGGCCTTTTATTTTTTAACTAATGTCGGGAATATTTTACAATACCAAAATACGGTAAATGGGTATTGGCTACATACCGATACCAAACGGTATTTACAGTATACCGCCCATCTCTACACCTCTCTCCAAGAGCTTTCCAGTGGTCAATGTCAGGCATAAATATCAGGTTGGTGGGTAAAAGCACAATTTACACAACAAAAAAAAAATGAATGAATGAATGTACCATCAAATACAAAGAGAGTTGATATTTAATACAGAAAGCAAGCACTATTTTATGTTGTGGAGTTCTCGTAAAGTAAAATGTCTTCTACTGCAACTATATTAATTTATTTAGTTAACCCTTTACCCAGCATAACGGCCAAAACTGGCCAGCACATTTCTCAAAAATTGCCAATTAATTTTCATTAATTTTTCATTTTTTTGCTTTAAAAACATAGGTTATGACCCTCGTTGGAATGAGCTCGACGAGTCATACCCTATGTTTTTGAGACAACAAATGAAAAACATTAGTTATTCAAGAATTATTTTGGCAAGTGTCGTCTGCTTTTCATATTAGGTAAAGGGTTAATGTTGTTCATGGTCACTTTCAGCATCTGTGGTCACATCACAAGTATACCAGGGCTTGTATTTCATCTAAATCTGTGAGAATCCATTTGGATTCTTGCAAAAATGATGGCGAGAATCCATACCTGCTATAAGTGTCCCAGGATCCCATGAGGCCACCATGGTTGAACTGATACCACATGTTAACCCTTCTACCCAACACATCATTTTAATGTTTAAACTAAATTTGATAATTTAAAAACAAAAAGAAGCTATTTTTACCAATAAAATCTAACAAATATGGCTGTTACTGGAACTAGCTCATTGAGCCGGTTCCAATGAAAGCAAGCCTGAAAATAAGCAGATTGTCATCTGCAGAACAAGGTTCCCAGAGGGTTAATTTGGTGATGCTAGTCTGAATAAAGGTCTCAAATCTAATCAGAAAGAGGCACCCAGAGGATAAATTGGCCCGCTGTATAGGATAGCATCAGCAAATTTGCCCTCTGGGGACCTCATTCTGCAAATGACAGATTGCTTATTTTCAGGCTTGAATGAAAGCCATATTTGTAAAATTTTATTGGCAAAGTGTCAGGATATTTCAAGTCATGTTAGCCTTGTATTGGTTAATTTGATACTGCTGTTTTAAGTAAAGGGTTACATTTTCATCTGAATCAAAGTAGAGGTGCAGTGAGAATCTACATGGACTCTCACTGATTTTGTTGCGTGAATCTTTGCATGAATTGATTCTCAGATTTTTGTCGAAATATAAGCCATGTATACAGTCAAGTTATCCAATCGTTGATACTTATAATGCCCATTTTCAGGTACTCCACAAGAGGCATTGGTTGCCAGATCTTATTTTACCAGCAGAGCAGAAAATATTTACCACAATAAACAAGCACTGTGCCACTTCCTAGGGTTCCCATGGGGAAAGTGACTATAAAATTCAACACATATTATCTGTTTTTAATCCTTTACCCAACATATCAGCACAATCTATTTTGTATTTTTCACAACAAAAAACTGATCAAAATTTTTTTTCAATTTTTCGCATTCAGTACATAGCTTAACCCCCTTCACTCTGATGTCAAAATACCAAAATTTCGGGAAGCTGTTTTTTCCCATAATGCATCTAGAAATTTAACTAATTCAATCTCGTTTGACAGAGCTCAGTGAGCTCTGTCAAACAAGACTGAATTGGTTAAATTTCTAGTTGCATTATGGGCAATTTTTTCTGCCTGAAATTTAGATATTTTTACATCAGTGTGCAGGGGGTTAAAATTCCTAACTGGAATGAGACTAATGCTATTAGAGTGGAGGAAAATGTATGTACATGTACAGGTCCTAGATATGTAAATGGAAATCTTTGTCATGGAGAAGCTTATACAAATATAGAGCCCTAAATTCTATCACAGTCAATATACTGAAAAAGCAAGAGGCAACATAAACACAAAAATGATATTTTGAAAAATACCCAACAAATGTCATGGATATGTATCTTTACTCTAATAACTGGTAAGCCTATAGGTCTGTATTTCTGGAATTACACAGGCATAAAACTAAAAAACGTAACTAATCAATTAACTCCTAACACAATGGGGGAAAATGTCGTAAGTTGATTATTCGCAAACCAGAAAACTGAAATGCAAGACCCAGCAAAAACCGGATGAATTTATTTATTGGGGTTTAACGACAACCAGGGTCAACACGTGTCGGACAGTTTTATGGGTGGAGGAAGCCGTAGTATCTGGAGAGAACCACCAAGCAACGGCGAGCAACTGTCAGGCTCGCCAACATACTAACGCCACACAAGCAGGGTTAGCATTGGTTGAAGACAAGTGCACCATCGACATGAAGTACGCCATAGTGCACAATGCCACCACAGCGGCAATGGGGGCAAAATGTCTTGCCCAATGACACAATGCAGCTGCTGCAGGTGGAATTTGAACCGGGGACCTCTCGGCTTGCAGCCTGCACCTCTACCTACTTGGCCACTGTGCCCTCAACCGGATGAGAGGTTTTGTTTGTGCATGAACTAATCAAACTATCTTAATGGGAGGGAACTGGACTTGTGGCACCTATGGACTCACGTCACTTATTCTATCCAGCTAAGGGGAGAATACCTTTTGTTCTCATTGCCACATTTTCTCCCTTACTGACTTGTCCACCAGATATCTTACTGGTTGGGAACTGGACAAGTGACACCTATGGATTCTTGTCACTTATTCTATCCAGCTAAGAGGATTAACTGGTAGAGTGCTGGAAGCCTATATTAGGGCTTTATTCTGAAGTGCAGGTACCACAACTTGAAGGTTCATATTCTGTGCCTGTGCTTTGTGTTATCTTTGAAGTGATATTATTTAGTCTATATGGGGTTGCCTTGTTACAATTTATGGGAGAGTGCCTATAGACACTCTCCCATAAATTATAACAAGGCAAAGACAGGTGTACAAGGTTTGATGGTCAAAAATAATTTAGCACTCTACCAGTTAACCCTTTACCCAACGTAACGGGCAAAACCGGCCAGCGCGATTCTCAAAAATCGACAATTAATTTTCATTATTTTTTTCATTTTTTGTCTCAAAAATATAGGTTATGACCTGACCCCTCATTGGAATTAGCTCGTTCCAACGAGGGCTCATAACCTATGTTTTTGAAACCTTGTGTTGTCATTGTCTCAATTGCTCCCTTATCGACTTGTCCACTGGACAAGTCGATAAGGGAGAAAATGTGACAATGTGAACACAACATAGATTTGATAAACTTTATTCATTTGTTACTGTAATTTATGATTTTTTATGACCCAACAGGCTTAGCAACTGACCCCCTAGAACAATTTTTTACTTATTTATTTTTATTAAGATTTAACTACACTTTAACAGCCATGGTCATATCGTGTCAGTGACAGTTTTACGGATGGAGGAAGCGGGAGTACCCAAAGAGAACCACCGAGCAACGACGAGCAGCTGCCAGCTCCCCCAACATCGCAACCTCCTACTGCAGCAAAGGCAGGGTTAGATTGGCTGAAGTCATGTGCACCATCGACGTGCAGAACGCCTTAGTACACGGCATCATTGTGCCCCCATGTCGACAATCGGGGTGAGGTGCCTTGCCCAAGGACACAATGCGGGAGTCCAAATCGATCACACAGACCCATCCAAGGACGAACTGGGCTTGACGTTGCTTAACTTCGGTGATCTGACGAGAACCGGTTCCCTAGAACTATTAAGAATGATCAAAGGAAAGTTAGGCTCAACCCAATGGTGATACACAATAAGGCTGTGTGGATGGTGGCATTGCACAAGCTATTGCAGATTTTTCCCAAGTTAACCCCTTACCTAACACGAAAAAGCAGATGACACGTGCAAATAAAATTCTTGAAGCACTAATTTTTTTTGATTTTTTGCATCAAAAACATAGCTTATGACCCCACTGGAATGAGCTTGTTGAACTCGTTCCAATGAGGAGTCATAAGCTATGTTTTTGTGACAAAAAATGAAAAAGTAATAAAAATTGAATGGTTAATTATGTCAATAGCGCTGGCTGGTTTTGGCTGTTACTTTGGGTAAAGTGTTAACCGTTTACCCAACAAATCACCAGCATCCGCCCGCGTAATATGCAAATTCAGCAGTTGAAAAAATATTATTTTTCAAAAAACTTCAACAAAACCATATCATGTGACCCCTTGTTGGAACGAGCTCGTTCCAATGAGGGGTCACATGATACGGTTTTGTTGAAATTTTTTGAAAAATTTTAAAAAATGATATTTAAAATAATAAATTTTGATATCGTCTGCGTTGGGTAAAGGGTTAAGGAGCCTGAAGTGTTATTTACTATATGTTCTTAATACATAGAAAAACAGAACAAAAATGGAGGTTTTTTCCTGAACCCGAAATGACAATGAACTAAATCTGATAAATCAAAACTTCCCAGTTCTAGATGAGATAAATTATTTGGTGTTCAACAACTACATGCAATTAACAGGCTTATTTCACAGAGAATGGAATTTGGTAGGATCTGCCATTCAAAACAAACAGTGCAATGCATCATTTGTAAGAATTTTCAGGCGTGAGGTAACACAACATAAAATTTCCCATAGAGAGTAATCGTTTGACTGGACTTGCTACGTGAAATAATTCATGAGGGGTGAGGGGCGTTGTACAAACACGAGTGCGTGAATGCGTACGAGTGTTTACAATATAGTCCCTCGTCTCGAATGAATTATTTCATGTAACAAGTCCAGTCAAGCGATTACTCTGTTTATTACTTTTTATTATTAACAATAATTATATTATTTAATCCTTTACCCAATGTAATGGTCAGCGCTATTCTCAAAAATCACAAATTAATTTTCATTATTTGTCTCTAAAACATAGGTTATGACCCCTCATTGGAACGAGCTCGATGAGCTCATTCCAATGAGGGGGTCATAACCTATGTTTTTGAGACAAAAAATGAAAATAATACCTATTCAAGAATTTGTTTTGCAAGTGTCGTCTGCTTTTCATATTAGGTAGTGTTAAAAAAAAGTCCCCCATTACATCCACGGCAAAGCATCTTCGTTTGCGCGCACAGATACATGACACAATTGTTGATTGCATAATTCACTTGTGAAGTTATCATTTATAATCAAACCCGGAAATCCCAGTAAATCACACTTTGGAAAGTAATAAAAATTCTTAATGTTGATTTCTAAATTCAATGATGTTCCAGTCAATTAAAAGTTCACAGGAACTGTTAGAAGAATTCTACAAAATTTTCTAACTTTTACCATGGATGATAACTGCCCTTCATCTGACCTGAATAACTTGTAATGACTAGAAGATGACACCTGCAGAAAAGGTTTCTTTACCCTTTACCCAATGCATATGATATAAAAAGTAATAATTTTGAAGATTTTTTTCAATTTTTTTTTCTAAAACCATACCATGTGATCCTCTCATTGGAAAAAGCTCAACTGGATCATTCCAATCAGATGTCACATGATATGGTTTTGTTGAATTTTTTTTTTAACCCTTTACCCAACGTAATGGCCAAAACCCGGTCATCGATATTCACAACCAGCCAGCGATATTCACAAACATCACCACCAGTCAATTTTCATTATATTTTTCATTTTTGGCTCAAAAACATAGCTTATGACCCCTCATCAGAATGAGCTCGTTGAGCTTATTCTAATGAGGGTCCATAAGCTATGTTTTTGTCGCAAAAAATGAAAAAATTAATTATTCAAGAATTTTATTTGCAAGTGTCTTCCACCTTTCGTGTTAGGTAAAGGGTTAACTGGAGAATTTGTGGGCATATGCTGCCGATTTGTTAGGTAAAGGTTTAATTCTTCGCACAATATTAAAATTTGTTATTTTAATAATTTTTTTCAATTTCTTCACAAAATTTCAATGAAACCATATAATGTGCCACCCTCATTGGAACTTGCTTGACAAAGCTATCCTCTTGAGGGGGGTCACATGATATGGTTTTGGAGAGATTTTTTTAACCCTTTACCCAACAAATCGGCCGCATCCGCCCACATAATATGCAAATACAGCAGTTGAAAAATATTATTTTTCAAAATATTTCAACAAAACCATATCAAGTGACCCCTCATTGGAACGAGCTTGTTGAGCTCGTTCCAATGAGGGGTCACATGATATGGTTTTGTTGAAATTTTTTGAAAAATTTTAAAAAATGATATTTAAAATAATAAATTTTGATATCGTCTGTGTTGGGTAAAGAGTTAAAAATTATTTTTTTCAACTGCTCAGTTTGTAAATTATGTGAGTGGGTGTGGTTGGTATGCTAGGAAAAGGGTTAATGAAAATTATTCATTTTTTGTGTCAAAAACCTAGCTTATGGATCCTCACAGGAATGAGCTAATGAAGCTTGTTCCATTCAGCAATCATAAATTATAATTTTGAGGCAAAATTTGAAAATTTGAAAAAATTAGAATGGTAATTTTTTGTTTTTTTACATGAGGGAAACAGTTATTTATTTATTTATTCATTTATTTATTTATTGGGAATTTAACGACATTTTTGACAGCCAGTGTCACCTCGTGTTGGTTGGTTTTATGGGTGGAGGAAGGCCAGATTACCTGGAGAGAACCATCGAGCAAAGGTGAGCAACTGCCAGACTCCACAACGTACCGAGCAAAGGTGAGTAACTGCCAGACTCCACAACGTATTAACTCTACACAAGCAGGGTTAGTATTGGTCGAAGACAAATGCACCATCAATGAACAGTATGCCTTAGTACACAGCACCAGCAAGCCCCCACGAAAGAGAAAATAGTTAAGTGGAATAAATACTATTTCATCATAATAGAGACCACAGCCTACAGTATATGGAGTATAAATCACTGTTAAAACACTCATGAGGTGGCATCTCCACCAACTCAAAAACTCATATTCCATGAATGACATTAACTGGGTTGAAAGCAGAAGCCTCTTTTTGAGCTCTATTCTCAAGTGCAGGTACTACATATTAAAGGCTTCATATTCTGTGGATGTAGTTAACATTATCTTTGAAGTGAATTTATTTCATCTGTAAGGATTTGACTTGTTGCAATTTATGGAAAAGTGCCACTGTTGGCACTCTCCCATAAAATGTAACCAGGCAAAGACATGTGAACAAATTTTTATGACCAAAAATAACTTAGCACTCCATCAGTTTAGATGCACCAGCATAGTTTTTAAGCCAATGGACCACTGGGTTGAACCTGGAGGTCCACTTGCAAAATCTTTGCTTGGGCCTCTTGTGCCACTGTATGACATCTTAAGAGTCACTGATCCACTATAGCTACACTGGTGTTTTAGTAGCAATTCTACTCTAGATGTGCGGCCCAGTTGCTACGGAATTGGACTTCACACTGAAAGGTCCACGGTTCAATACTCACCAGGGGTTAACTGTGTTGTGTCCTTGGGCAAGGCACTTAATCCTGATTGCCTATGTGGGGGCATGGTGGTGCTATGAACTAAGGCATACTGCACGTCAATGGTGCACTGGTGTGCAACCGATGTTATCTCTGCTTGTGTGGAGTTAGTATGTTGGGAAGTCAGGCAGTTGCTTGCCGTTGCTCTCATGGTTCTCTCCGGGTATTCCAGTTTCTCCCACCCGTAAAACTGTCTGACACGAGATGACCCTGGCTGCCAAAAGTGTCATTAAATCTCAATCAATAAATAATTAAATAAATAAATACTCTTGATATACTGAAGGTAATGCTGCCATTTGTTTTATTTACAGGTACAGTGGGCTCTTTTGCTATCAGATCACAATCCGATCACAACACACTTATGCCAGTATGTCAAGATTTTAAATATATCTTTATTTGTTTTATGGGGGTTTAGCATCACTTTTAATAATCAGAGACACATCGTGTTGGACAGTGTTAAATTTGTGGTGGAAAGCAGAGTACAAGAGAGAATCTCCGAGCGACTATCAGAGCCTCAAACTTACAAATTCTACACAAGCAGAGTTTGTAGCAGTTGACAGCAAGGGCACCATCAACATAAAGTAATCTTTAGGACACAATACCCCACACAGACAATCAGGATTAAGTGTCTTATTCGAAGAAATAACACTTTACCACTGTTCAGGATCAAACTATCAATCCTTTGGTTAAAACTAAATGATCCAACCACTGAGCCACCAAGCTCAGTATTGAGATTTTGCATTAAAAAAGCAAGAGCGCATCAAGAAAAACAAAAATGACACCTCTGATTCGATGTTCTCTCATTTCTTTTTTGATGGGTAAGATTCTACAGCACTAAAGTCAAAGGTGCCAACACAGCAATAAGCCACTATGCTACCAACACATATAGGTATAAACAAAGCTTCTCTTTTAACACTTAGGGCTGGAGATTTTTTATACATTTTTGCTTTACTTTGACAATCCATAACCTATGACTTTGCAGTTGTTTCTTGGCAAGTCTTGGCTGCCTATGTAGGCAGCCAAGCAAGACTTGAATAGAAACTGCGATGCCACTTCAAATGTAAATTGCCACCTTATCCCAAAACTGCATGTTGGGGAACGGTTTATTGTAGACAAATCTGATTAGTTCGCAATTAGGCCCTTCACAAAAACTGACGTGAAGAATTGATGTCGATATTTTATCACTTATTTCCAGATTTCAGACTCTATTAGGGCATGCAATGGCTCAGTGATTAGTGTGTTGGACTTCAAACCTTAAGTTCAAATGGTTTCATCCTGACCAGTAGTAAATGCATTGTGTCCTTATCTAAAACATTTAATCCTGATTACAAATGTGGGGGCATGGTAGTGCTGTATGGGACACTCTGCACGCTGACAGTGAAATTGCCTTCAACTACCACTAAACCCTGCTTCTGCAACATTAGGATGCTGGAGAGTCTGACAGTTGCTAGTTGGATAGTTTGACAATTGCGGGTTCTCTTCGTGTACTCAGCTTCCTCCACTGTAAAATTGTCTTGACACAATGTGATCATGGTTGTTGAATGTGCAGTAAAACCCAATAAAGAACAAAACCAAAAACAATCAGATTCAATTGAATTTTCCATCATCAGGGCAGCGTTACAGCAGTCAAGATATGATTTTTTGAAAACTTAAGAAGACTACTGCTCACCGTGTAAGAGTTAATTGCAGACCTGGAACTCAATAGCTTACATCATAACCTGATTGTTGGTTACGTTATATAGCATGGTGGTAACCTAAAGGGAATAAAGTGCTGTGATACTTTTCCACCTTCTCTGTTTTAACTTTGCCAGCCATGCTGGTTAAATTTAAATCGAATTTCTCCCGAAATAAACATCAACAACTTACGAGCAACCCCGCTTTGGAGAGATTGCCGTCAGTTGTTGCTATTTATTTTGGCAAAAATTCTCTCGAGATGTAAACATGCCACTCGATTCATATGTGTAGGAGTTAGTTCCGGAAGTCTGTAATATCTTGCTGGCAAAACATGCATGGTTAGGAATTTAATTTATCTTGTATTATTTCATAGTAACCTGCCATTCGGCCACGTATTTTCTGATAGACATAAACCCCACATAACCTAAACGATCATTTGTAGGTTATTTGCAGACCTGTGATTGGTTAACTGGTCGAGTACTAGAAGCCACAATCAGGGCTTTGAAAAAAATGAGGATAATACCAGAGCAAAAGCCAACATTTTCCCTGCGCATGTTTCAATTCAGTGAAATGCAAATAATATTTTGTTTTATATGAATTTATTTCATTACAAATTATTGGAGAGTGCCTGTAGGCACTCTCCAATAATTTGTAATAAAATAAATTTTGAATAAAAAATTCAGACCTCCAAAAATAATCTAGCCCTCAACCAGTTAAGCATTCCAACTGCAGTAGTATTTACCACAACACTGAAATATTTTCATTTTATAACTCAATTTAAAAATATGATCAGCAGTCTCTTGAGCAATGAACACAATGTACAATCTATTCTTATAAAAAAAAAGTTTTTTTTTACAAAATTTACAAAATAAAAGCACTTTAAAACACAACAAACAAAACAGGCAACATATCCAGCAAGTAGCCATCCGTTAAAGTACAGCAGGAGCCTTACCCTGGTAAAGAAGATACACAATATGTATGTTGGGAAAAGTTAAATATCAGTTGAAAAAATCTGGAAAATCCTTGTCTCTCAAGCGAGTTTTGAAACTAAATTTATCATCCAAAATACCCAAATCCATCCAGTTTTATGCTCACAAATTTTATTGCAATAAGCACAACTTCATTTCTGAAGGGACTTATCGTGTACGTGCACCTATGACACAACACATTTGCTACCAAGATACACTTTTTCATCTATTCCCAAAATATCGGTAGTAGGGTATACGCAATAATTTCTACACCCCACCCCTTGCTTATAGCCTAGGTAGGTCTGGTCTGTGGTGCAAAACTTATTAAATATATCCTGCTACTGACATTTTATCCTTGGAGGCCAGGTAGATCTGGCATGAATGGGTAGGCTGACGTTAAGGTGTAGCATTCCTGAAACTACTTAAAATAGATGCCACGAAATTTGACACCTTCATTTATATGCAATATTTTGTTCTCATTTATTAATTTCAACTTTCTGGCTATGCTGACCTTATCTTATAATGCAAGGGGGCGCGGTGGCTCAGTTGGTAGAGGTGCAGGCTGCAAGCCGAGAGGTCCTCGGTTCGAATCCCACCTGCGGCAACCGCGTTGTGTCCTTGGGCAAGACACTTCACCCCGATTGCCTACATGGGGGCACGATGACGCTGTGTACTGAGGCGTACTGCACGTCGATGGTGCGCATGTCTTCAACCAATCTAACCCTGCCTGTGCTGCGGTGCAGAGTTACGATGTTGGAGAGCTGACAGCTGCTCGTCGTTGCTCGGTGGTTCTCTCCGGGTACTCCGGCTTCCTCCACCCGTAAAACTGTCACGGTCACGATTAGCCATTGTGCATAAGTATGTGACCTTAAAACACCAATAAATAAATAAATAATAATCTTATAATGCAAGTACTCTTGGGATTTGGGGTAATTTATTGCAGTGACAAATTTTTGCTTCTCTTCATGTAGGGCCCTGCAAAGCTTTGAAATTCGATTCAATTAAAAATAGTCACCATGATTTGATTCGATTGTATTTCAATCATGCTGATTCAAAAGTTTTCGAATTGTGGAGATGTTTTCAAAATCCGACAAAGTGTCCATGCCAGAAAATAAGCAGACTGACATCTGCAAAATGAGGTTCCCAGAAGGTGAATTTAGTGATGCTACCCTGCATAGCAGGGTAGCATCACTAAATTTACCCTCTGTGAACCTCAATCTGAATCCGAGTCTTAAAACTAAACAAAGAGATACCCAGAGGATAAATTGGCCAACTGTATGGGATAGCATCATCAAATTCACCCTCTGGGGACTTCATTCTGCAAATGTCTGACTGCTTATTTTCAGGCCTGAAAGTGTCTCCACTTGAACTCTTTTTCTATCATCAAGCCTCCTGTACAGGATAACCCCCTCCCCCTCCTGTACAGGATAACCCCCCTCCCGCTCCAGTACAGGAGACCTAATGATAGGAGAGTTCATGTAGGTTCTGTTTCCAAAATTACCTTGATTCCATTCTGGAATATTCCGCTTTTTTGCTTGATTTACTCAAGTAGCCGTTGCACACTCTACTTGAGTGGAGACTGACAATATTACAGATGTAAGAACGTGCAATATCTACAACTTGAAAAGCAGTGAGATTCGATTCGAGATTCAATTCAATTTGAATCTGATGCCTGATTCGATTTGAGATTCGACCCAAAATTTGAAGTTCACAGGGCCCAACCTTCATGAAATTTGGTACACTTTTCTTTACTTGCCTTGTTTTTACACAAATAAGCACTAAATAAGATAAAAAAAATGAGGTGTTTGATCTCTTTTTGGCACAAAAGTACTTGCGACCCCAAGAATATAACAATCCCAATCAGCACTATTTAAATATAATCTCAAAATGGAAGATATTTTTCCACAATCTACTTGCATGATACCCTCACAATTTCAGGACTTGAATTCAGGGGCGTTTGGGGAACAAGAATTGTCAGGAGGTTTTCCCTAACCAAATTATTTATTTATTGGGGTTTAACAACACTTTCGACAGCCAGGGTCACCTCAGGATGGACAGATTTACAGGTGGAGGAAGCCAGAGTATCTAGGAGAACCACCAAACAATGGCGAGCAACTACTAACTCCACACAAGCAGGGTTAGCAGTGGTTGAAGACAAGTGCTCCTTCGACATGCAGTATGCCTTAGAACACAATGCCAATGTGCAACCATGTGGGCAATGGGGTAAAAGTGTCTTTACAAGGACACAACGCGGTTGCCAGTGTTTAAGGTCACAACTTCTGCACAATGACTAATCACTACCGTAACATGAAGATAAAGTCAAATTTAGTCAATCGTATAAACCCATGTGACTCATTTTAGAGAACTTCCATCCAGGGCATTGATGATCATAGCCAGGTCAATCTTCTTTGACAACCAATTAATTCAACCTTGTTTGACAGAGTTCACTGAGCTCTGTAAATGAGATTGAACTGTTTAAGTTCCTAATTGTATTATGGGAGAAATTTGCAGAATGAAATTTTAATATTTTGATCTTGGTATGTTCTTACTGGATGTACAGAAGCCAAACAGGTTTACAAATATGGGGAACTGAGTGGATGTCAAAGTAACAGGTAATTCTTTGATGAATCTTCAAATTTTTTATCCAATTAACAGGAGTTTACACCCAAAACTTGTAGGCAATTAGCTGGTGAAATGTGTACTGATACACTCACCGTGTAATGTGATAAGTTCTTTCATTATTTTGAAATGAGCAGTTTTAGTCAAATGACACATATATATTCTACACAAAAAGAGTTTTGAACCAATCCAATTTTTCCAACTTTTTCAAAAGAATATTTAAGCCCCACAAAGTATATCTGTTTCTCAGGACATTTTTTGTAAAATTGCATTGTGTAAGCGTTTTTTTTATTTTATTTTCTATTTTTGTAATTATTTCTTTGCCATCAAAAGTTTATGTCCTTGGTTTGTTTTAGGTCTCATAATCTATAAAAAAACATGGGTGGTGGTGTTTTTTATCCCTTGAGTACAGGACCAAGATATGGACTTCTACAGACACGGCATCAACGATTGGCAGACCCAGTGGAACAAGTGTATTGAATTACAAGGGGACAATGTTGAAAAATAAATATGTTCTGTACTGAGACTCCATCTTATGTTAGGCTCAAAACTTTTTGACATCCCCTCGTACATTAGCAACATGTATTGTAATGAGATCTCTATGCATTTCATCTTTCCATTTGTTTATTGTGTGACTTTTATACTACACTTTAAACACAGCTGAATAATGCATTGGGGAAGAACAGAATCGGCTCGTGAGAGTGCCTATATACGGGCAATATCAAACTGGTATGTGCACCAAATGGGTGGCCAGACATTATGGAATCACATTGTTGTCCAGAGATGAGATCAAATTGGTCAGGATACTCACATTCACAATACAAGGCAGAGGTGTAAACCATGTTTACAGGTCAGTGGTGGAGAGACCATCATTCTTACTAGTAAAAATATAATACTACCAAGCCTAGATATAAGTAGACTGTCATCAGCAGAATGAGATCCCCAGAGGGTGAATTTGGTGATGCTACCCTTAGCATTACTAAATTTAACCTCTGTGAATCTCTATCTGAATCAAGGTCTCAGGCCTTAACAGAAAAAGGTACCCAGAGGATGAATTGGGGGAATTCTAGCCCATTGTATGGAAAAGTATCAGCAAATTTACCCTCTGGAGACCTCATTCTGTGAATGACAAGATTGCTTATTTCCAGACTTCGTTCTGACAATTCGTGAATATGACAGGTGACACTACTGACATTCTTCAATCATTTTGCCTGAAATCATCCTTCATTTGTCAATAAATGAATCAGTTTTCATGTGGTATGTTGCTTTTCATTGTTGTTTCAATTTTGTAACTTTGGCCAAACAGTTAGGGGTGGTTCAAAACTTTTTGTGTAGTATATAAAACAAGGTACTATTGTTTATAGACTTGATTGGTTTTGTCGACCTAACAATATATTTTAATCCTACAGCCAAATAGGATAAAATTATTATAAACCACATCACAAAAGGACTGTCAGATAACAGTGACTCTCATTAAATCTAAGGTTTGTACAAAGTCAAAATGGTCAAGGTTTTGACCAACTCAGGGTATGTTTTTGTTCATTACAGTCTATTTTTAAACCCTTTACCTAACATGAAAGCGGATGATACTTGGAAACAAAATTCTCGAATAACTAACTTTTTTCATTTTTGCCTGAAAAACATAGCTTATGTTCCCTCATTGGAATGAGACAAAAAATGAAAAAATAATGGAAATTGATTGATTTTTGTGAATAGCACTGCCCGGTTTTGGCCATAATGTTGGATAAAGGGTTAATTTTTTACCCAATGCACTCAATATCGAAATCTATCATTTTTTTCAAATTTTCAAAAAATATCAACAAAACGATATCACATGCCCCTAATTGGAATGAGCTCATTCCAATATTAATGAGAGGTCACATGGTATGGCTTTGTTGAATTTTTTAATAAATCATGTAGGTGGATGTAGCCAATTTGTTAACTAAAAGGTTAAACTGTTTAACCCTTTACCTAACATGAAAAGCAGACGACACTTGCAAAAAAAATTCTTGAATAACTATTTTTTTTCATTTTTTGTCTCAAAAACATAGGTTATGACCCCTCGTTGGAACGAGCTCGAAGAGCTCGTTCCAACTAGGGGTCATAACCTATGTTTTTGAGACAAAAAATGAAAAAAATAATGAAAATTAATTGGCGATTTTTGAGAATAGCGCTGGCCGGTTTTGGCCGTTACGTTAGGTAAAGGGTTACTGAATATCATAAAGCTCACAGAACTCCAAAAATTACTCATAACACATTTAACAACTTGAATGAAGCCTCAAACCATTGCACTTTATTCAAAGACTTTTATCAAAGTCTGAATATGTGGGACAAACCTTGGTCAAGTATCCATTTAAACTATGAGAGTTTGTGGCATTACATATGTGATCATATGTGTATGAGTAACTGTAGAGGTTTGATGTGGCATGCAATATCCATGAATTATTCTTAAAAAAACGGGCTGTAAAAATGAGAAATTACCCAAAGCTGGGCAACAACTCACCCAGTATTTTATCTATTGTGTTTAAGGTCACATATTTCTGCACAATGACTGTGACCACAGCATGGATATAAAGTCAACTCCAGCCAATCATTTATACCCATGTTGCCCATTTTAGTGGACTTCCAGCCCAGGCATTGGCTACTGGGACCTATGTTACCAGTAAAGCAGAGCTTGTTTACCACAGTAAACAACCACTGCTTCACTTCCAGGGATTTCCAGTACGAAACTCAGTCACTTTGTGTTAATTCCCATATGGTGATGCATGTAATTCACCCTGGACTGCATCGTGACAAATCCTTCCTGCAAATCCAAAACAGATTTGCTTATTTGGAAGTAACTGCCTTGTTCTGGATGCCTCCATTCAGGAAGTCAGAGTTGAAGGATTTAACAGTTTACCTGACATTAACAGCTGATGACACTTCCACAAAAACTAAAAAAAAATGTTACGGCTCAAAAACATAGCTTATGACCTATCATTGAGCTTGTTCCAATGATGGGTCAAGAGCTATGTTTTTGAAACAAAAACAAAACTGATAAAAATTGAATCTTCAAAAAAAAAGAGCTACACATTTTTTTCTGTCAGAAATTATACATCCATTCATGAGAAATTTTATCAATCATCCAAGGTATCTTTCACATAAATTTGAATCTTTTCAGAAAGAATTAATGACCTTAAATGCTGGATGGATATGGATAGTTTGAGTACTGTGTTGAAACTATTAGCTTTTTCCAGTCTCTACAATAGACTTACAGTAAACCGTGTAGGACATGAGAGAGGTATGTCATAAAATCAGCTGAAATTAGTAGTTCCGTGGAAGCCTTTTCATTGAAGACCTACTCTCAAAGTGTAAAAATATTCAACTCGAATTGATCAACTTCCTGTATTCCAATGATGAACTGAGAATTTATCGTTTATTTACTGGTGTTTACGATCAGATATTTCTGCACAATGGCTAATCAAGAATGCAATACTGAGATAAAGTAAAGTTTATAGTCAATCGTTTATCCCCATGTTGCCTCTTTTTGAGGACTTCCACTTTAAGCAATGTTTACTGGGTCCTATGTACCAGTAAAACAGAGCTTGTTTACCATAGGAAACTAGTACTGCTTCACTTCCTGGGGTTCCCACAGGGATTATTCTTTTATATCTTATATGATAGAGCTCATGGTGTTCTGCCACACAAGATGTATGAGATTAACCCTTACCGGTAACTCATTGAGTTCCATAGGAAACAAGTACTGCTTCACTTCCTGGGGTTCCCACAGGGATTATTCTTTAATATCTTATTTGATAGAGCTCATGGTGTTCTGCCACACAAGATATATGAGATTAACCCTTACCGGTAACTCATTGAGTATTTTCAAGATATTTTTTATCAAATTTATTCATGGCTGCTGTGAAGCAGCCATGACAATGTTTGATAAAAAAAATCATCTAAATTTAACTCAAGAAATCATTGTTGGGGGGGGGGGGGGAATTTGATTAAATGTGCCCAAATTATACTTACTTCACTGGGAAGAGAAAATCTGTCCTGGGTCGATTTACATGCTTATATTGGCATAGGAAACACTAAACATTACCATAACCAGGAATGCAGCGGATCAGTGGTTACGATACTGGATTTCAAACCCCAAAATTCATGGTTCCTTCCATGTCTGGGGTAACTGCGTTGTGTCCTTGGGCAAGGCAATTCGTCACAATTGCCCATGTACAAAGGGGGGGGGGGGGGGGGGTAGGGGGGTGGGGGTGGGGGTGGGGGTGGTGCTGAGTACTCGGCATTCTGCACATCGCAGGTACACTTGTTTTCAATCAATGCAAACCTTGCTTGTGTGGAGTAAGTACGCTGGTGAATCTGACATTTGCTCGCAGTTGCTCAGTGGTTCTCTCCGGGTACTCCAGCTTCCTCCACCCGTAAAAGTATCCGAAACTTGGTGACCCTAGCTTCAAAAGTGTCATTATACCCCAATAAATAAATTACAATCACTCTCAGCATACTGATGTCAAAACACTGAAATTTTGAGAAGCAATTTTTGCCATAATACAATTATGAACTTAAACCAATTCCATCGTGTTTGAAAGAGCACAGTGTGCACTTTCTGAAAAGATTGAATTGGTTAAATTCCTAATTGCATCATGGGAAAATAACTGCAGTTTGAGTTCAACATCAGTGTGTGGGGGGGATTAAAAGAGATAAGAGCAATGAAATGGTTAAGAAAAATATTGATCAGTTTGTGACTAAGGCATTTCATACAGAACTTTTTTTCTGAGATACTGCGAGTTCTCATGAAAAATTATGTGAAATTCCTGCTTTCATGTTAGAAACCTTTTAACCATTTACCTAACACAGTATTTTAAAAAAATTAATCACATTTCACACGTTTCGAAAACAAAATTCACTATTTTTTTTTTTAATAAAACCATACAAATATGGATATCATTAGAACCAGCTCGATGAGCTGGTTCTAATGATATCCATATTTGTACGGTTTTATTGAGAATCTTCCGAGATATTTTAGGGTGGTGGCAGGCTTATTTTGGTGAATTTTCTGGACATTTTTGGCCGCTATATTAGGTAAAGGGTTAAAATGCATATATCTCCCTATTCAAAACAGGTATAGTAAAATTATAGATTCCTACATTTTATTTCTATAATTCAGATGAAAATTGTGTGAAAAACCATTTTCATATGAACAGAGAGAAATAAAGTAAATGTTGTTACCAAACTAGAAATCAGCTGATTTTCTGATTTAAATCTCATCAGTCATTTTAAGAGTTACTGGATGTTTGTGAGAAACAGTTATCTGTTCAATTCAAGTTTTATCTACTGTGCATGTTGACATGGATGAAACATTTAATGATCATGCATGGAGAAATTCAAGGGGGGCATAAACGAAGGATGACCATGTCCGTGAAATGGTGCACCCACTGTTGAGCTAATTCCCTGTGGCATCTGTCGACCTTCAAAACTTGGATGATTGTGTCCTAGGAAACTAATGGAACTATGAATCATTGATGGGTGTGGAGTCCGATTTGGATATAATGAACCACTTTGATGGGAGTGTTGTAGAGAATTAGGTTCAATACCTGTGTGGGGTGGTAAAATTGGATTCGAGTGAGGAAACTTTATCGGTGATATGTTCAAAGAATCATTTTGTGAAGCACTATTTACATCAGAAAATATATTGCTCAAGTTAAAATTTGGCATGTGCGGCATGCTGGATGAATGTGGTGTGAATTGTGGTCCGTTATTTGGATTTCCGTGAACAGAATTAACTCCAAATCCTGGCTGAAAGTTCAATCCCAATCCATTTTGTCGTGGAGGTTGAAAAAGTGGGTTGAAGGGACTTGCGAGATCTGGATTTTTGGACATAGCACCTCCTGAGTTTCCTAATGGCCTAGGTGGTCCACTAAATATATTACCTGGGAGAAAAGATGGCGTTTCACTTTGCATATTCCTTGAGTTTGGCGATGGAAGATTCTGTATTGGAAAATAAGGAGTAATACTCCGGTTAGCATCAAAAAACGAGTGCGACAAATTTTGCTCCATTTCTGGATATCCTTGGGGTGTTTTCTTCTTGCTCTGTTTTGCTCTCGACTGTTTAGGGTTTGACTGTCTTGATGATGCTTGCATTTGTGCTTGAGAATGAGGCTGAGAGTTCTGAGGGGGCTGTCTTGCATGCTGCTGACTTTGTTGTGCTGAGGGATGTTGGTGCAATGGAGATGCAGATTGATGTCCATGACCTTGAGGGGGAGTTGCTTGTGGAGCGGGCATCTGCATAGCACCTCTTGAATTTGGATTCTGCACTTGTGGCATCTGCTGTGGTTTTGGAGGGTGTTTGTTATTTTTGGCAGCAGCACTGTGATGATTTGGAGGTTTTGAATTTTCTGTCTGTTGGTGTGGATTCGGAGGATGACTGAGTGGCTGAGATCCTGGCCCAGAACTTGGGTAATGCATGGAGTGTGGATCCATTCTGCTATTAACATAATTCTGTACTTGACCAAAATTGTTATTTGGATTTGGGAAAGATGCAGATGAGTCAAATGGCATTCTATGATTCTGCATTCTATTTACATCAACTGACATGGATTGTTGGTGCATTGGTGGTGTGTGAAGAGATTGTGAGGAATTCTGATATGAAGAAAAACAAGGTGATAGGCTGGTACTAATCCGAGGCGGTGCTGCATCCACTGAATGCAAAGTTCGATCTTGGTTCGAGTTCTGCACATTTCTACTGTTCATATTATCTACATTATGCTTTGGATTTCTCGAAGAATCAGATGCTGTTTTGTCCATACTGCCAGGAGGAGTAGTATGAAAGAGTTTAGGCCCTCTCATTGCACAGCTATCCGCCATGGCAAAGTTGTATGGATTGGGAGCATTTTCACCCATATGTGGAGGTTGTTCTTGACTGTTTTGGCTACTCTGAACATTAGGTTTGTTTTTTGGTTGTTCAACAGACTGGGATAAATCCAATCCAAATGGCTGAATATGCATGGAGTTTTGAGACCTGCGATTAACCATACCTTGATTTGTTGGTGAATGAGATGAAGGCAGATTAGGTGGGGGGTAGAAAGTATACTGTCCTTGACCTTGTTGAGTCATGCTAGCAGAAACTGTAACTGGAGAAGATGTTGTACGTGACAGACTGAAAGTAAATGATGGGGTTGAACTACGTTGCACTAAAGTTTCAGATACATTGCCAGTTGTTGATGAAGATTTGGTAGAATTATTACTGTATGGCAAACTAAATGTTTCTCTGGAAGGGCTTTGGTTAATAATATTATTAACAGTATTTATTGGAAGTGTTGTTGATGCTGTTGGAACACTGGGAGTAGATCTGCTAGTTTCATTTTCATTCACATTAACACTTGTTTGAACAAAGTTTTCTGCAGAGTAGATTCCACCCTTTGTCCTTTCTGAACTATTTCTGGAAATATTTTCTATATCCTGCGACACTTCTTCAATACTTGGTGAATTTTGATCTTTGTTTGACTGAGCTGGAGAACTGAACAGACTTTCTTCTGCACATGTATAGGGCACTTCTGGTGATGTCATCTGTGCATTATTTTCCATTGAAGTGGGAATTGAAACAGATTCAAACAAAGACTGTGCATTTAACTTGTCATCGGTAGTCTTATCAATATTTTCAATGATGGGAGCTGGATGTGGTGAATTTTGTTCATTATTTTCGGTACTCAATGGTGTCATATCTACTGTTCCTAATTCATCATCATTGTCTTTTTGAGAACCATTTGATTTTGGAGCTTCATCAAGATCCATTTGTAAAATTGGGACTGTAGCACTAAAGAAACTGGATTCCCCAGAACTATCACTAATAGCATCTTGAGGAATTTGACAAACATCCATTGAAAGGACATTATTGTCAGGTGTTGTAACTGTTTTATTTCTGTCTGAACACTTTGGAGTTTCCATTAAATTAGTGTTACACGTTTCTATTAAATTTCTTTCACTATTGTCTTTCATATTACTCTCATGATCTGATTTTAAGTTTTCAGCAAGCATGGCATCAAGAACATCATTTGTACTATTTGATGACATATCTTTGTCTTCCATTATATCATCAGTTATTGTTTTTACATCTTCTGTAGTATTCGCACATGTAGTGAAAGGTTTTGAAGATATGCTTGTGTTTGATGCCATTGACAGAGAAGTTGAACTGTCACTCTTACGAAGAAGTGGTTCAGGTGAAAAATCATTTCCACTATCATCATTAAAATCATAGATAGATAATTTGGATAAGTTATCAGAATGAGAATTATCTGTTATACAATCCTTTTCTTTTGTATTCTGTTTACGTTTTTTGTTTAACGGTTGTTCACAGTGTGTAGATGTCTCTTGTTTGTTTTTCTTACCTTTAGTCTTTTTACTATTTGGTGTACTTGATAAAACATTAGTGAGATTTTCAACCTGATCGAGCACATCAGACAAATCATTCGCTGTAAATGTTAACGTTTCAGGCATATCACACACTTCATCTTTCTTTTCTTTTTTGGATTTCTTTGTTGCTTTTTTAGTTTGTTTTGGTGAATCACTCACCAAGGCATTATTAGTGACTGTTGTTTTGGTTTGTTTGGATTTTTGTTTGGATTTTTTTGATTTGATTGAATTTGACTCCTGTGGAACAGCCAGCTCTAACACTTTGGGTTCAGTAGATTCAAGAGGAGAAGGAGCTGGTGTAGTTTGAGGAGGAAAGGCAGTTGTTGGCTCTGCTTGTATATCTGTACTGCTATCAGGAACTTGTTGCACAACCTGTCCTTCAGACTTTTCTTCAATAACAGACAATTTACTGTTGTCATGGATACCCTTAGTAGGGGAGACAGAGGAAAGATCATCTTCGGTATCACCAGCACTTGTGTCTATTTGCAAGGGATTATCTTCATTAGCAGGGTTATAAAATCCACCTAATGTTGGAGATAAGGAAGAAAAGATCGACTCAGCTGCCTTGGCTAATATATCTGTCGCAGATGCCTGCGTTTCTGTCATGTTTTGTTTACTAGGCTCTGGCTGTGCTGGCGAGGCTTCAGCAGTTATATCCTGTGTATTTGTATCTGGCTCTACAGGAGTTGGTGGTTGACTGTTGGTTGTACTAGTACTTACTGGATGCTTAGTACTACTTACTAGTGACGTACTACTAACAGTAGATGCAGATATTGTGTCAGTAGTGAGTGGAGAAGAACAACAAGTAGTAGTTCTAGATGAATTTGGTTTAGGACAGATTGCACGCTGATTTTTCTTACCTGGCTTGGAAGCTACAGAGTTTGGAACAGAATTTGAAGCAAGTGGACCAACTTGTGGTGGCTGTGCTTGTGGTGGTACAGATCCTAGTACTTGCATTGTGGTTGGATCCACAAGAACTGTAGTCTGTTGACCATTCATAGGTAATGATAACAGTATACTTCCATTTGGTCCCATTGAATGAACTGATTGGTTCATAGGTAGAACCGTTCCAGCTGGTACTACTACATTATTCTGGTTGACTGAAGTTGTTGGTAACATACCCTGTAATTGTTGTGGTGCGAGATTTTGTGGCTGGGGTAGTACTGTTCCCTGCTGCAGCTGTGGGATGATGTTCTGAGGTACAGTAATTGCTCCTACAGCATTTGGAGCACTGTTTATTTTATTGAGACTATTTTGTGCTGCTTCAGTTTGACTAAGTGTATTATTCAACTCACGCTGTTGAGACATCATGACTGACCCAGAAGTATTTGTTGTGTCTGTAGAAGATTTCATGGCTGCTGGAGTGTTTGCAGAGGCAGAAACATTTGTTGACTGCACGTGCGTTGTCATAACAAGATTCTGATTTGATGAAGTAGCAACAACGTTAGTATTTAAAGATGCCATTGTATTACTAACAACAGTTGACTGTACAGCTGTACTAGCAGTCATTAGTAAACCTCCAGGCTGTTGTAAGTTCTGTTGATTATTAGGTAGGGCAATTCCACTCATAGTCAACTGTCCACTACCAATATTCTGCATTATTCTACCATCTGGTCCCACCAAAACATTTCCTGGCATACCATTCAACATCATGTTATTGGAGACGATCATGTTACCACCCTGTAGATTCTGCTGCATTAACTGATTTGCAGGATTGAATGGAACATTCTGAGGTGGAAACAGCTGAGGATTTGACACAACAGGAATCAGCTGTCCATTTGGCAACATTAGCGCAGTAGGTAAGTTGTTTTGTTGTTGGGGTATCTGATTCATTGCTGTCATAAATCCACCATTTTGGTTATTTGGAAGAATCATGCCTTGTCCCTGGTTAATTAACTGGCCTCCTGTCATAGATTGAACAAACTGCTGACCATTCATGACTTGGTTTGTTACTGTTTGGTTCAACAGAGAATTAGGAGCAACATTTCCAGCTGTCTGAAGTGCCATATTCATAGAAGCTGGAAGAACATTTCCTCCAACTGGAACTCCACTACTTTGAACTTGAGTTGTTGAAATACCTCTTGACAGAATATTTGGGTCACTACTAGATGCAACACTGATAACAGAAGACTGAATTTGTTCAGTATTTGAAGGGACATTGCTTTGTTGTTCTGGAGTTTTGTTCACTGGTGCACTGGGTTTATTAACTCCTTCAGGTTGATTCATCATTGCCATATTCTGTACAGCAGATGGAACCCCCATATTAAAATTGTTCAACATCTCATTTCCCAAAGGCATATTTGGCATCATTGGAATGCCTTGTTCATTTACCAGAATCAATTGTCCTTGAGGTGTCTGAATCACATTATTTGGCATCATGCCAAATGGCATGTTTTGTCCATTATTCATAAATGGAAGATTCATCATAGCATTAGCTGCAGGATTTATCTGATTGGTATTCATCATTCCAGGTTGTGCTCCTTGCATATTTGGCATAAGTACTTGTGAAGACTGTGGAAATGATTGTGGAACAGGTAATGGTGGAACACTTGTATGGGTGGGTGGAACTGCTTGAGAACTGTTGACAGTTGTCGTAACAACTGGATTCTCTTTAACTTCAACACTTGTTTTTGTAGCAACAGATGCAAGTGTGTGTAGAGCAGTTTGTTGTGTAGCAGTATGATCTTCAGCTGATGAATCTTCAGTACTCCCTGCTGTACTAGTCTTAGTTGATTTGTTTGGTGAAGCCGCATCAGGCATGTTAGAATCAGCTGATTCTTCAGTTTGATTCACCTGTCCACCACCAGATGGCTGTGACATGATGCCAGCATCCTGCATGGCAATCTGAAGTAAGCCACCTATACCATCAAGTGTGTTTTTATTTGCTGCAATGTTATTACCAATTACTGTGGTACTTGTAACTGCTCCTGTGTTGCTTGTGTTCATATTATTTTGACCTGACGGTTGTGGCTGCATGAGTCCCATTCCCATCGGTCCAGCTACACCAGGCATACACAAAGCAGCATTATTTGATAAAACAGGGCTGTTCATCATCACATTCTGTCCATTTGGTTGTCCTGGAACAAAATTTGTTGGCACACCTTGCATGGGGATCATTCCTTGCTGTAACAAGACCTGCTGTTCTGCAGCTTGTTGTTGCATTCTCAGCTGATTGCTCAATGTCTTCTTTCTACTTTTACTTTTTGACTTTACAGCTGGCTCAAAGTCTTTACCATTTGCAGCATCGACTGAAGAAGAGACACTGTTTCCACTGAAATCATAACTCATATCTGCTGAGGGCAATTCATCCTTCTTGATCTTCCCTGGCCATTGACCTGACATGTCAGTGATCGCAGATTTTCCTGAAAAGTAAAACAATAGACTCAATTAAAACCTTTAACCATCCTGAAAAGCAAACAACACTAAATAATAAGTGAATACAGTTGAAACTGGAAGTCCTGTCACAATTAATGCAGAAAATGCTTGTTAGTTAATGTGCTCCTTACTGCAGAAGAATGAAGTAGTCTCAAATACACAAGACCGTTTGTGCCGTGCAATGAAAAATATAATGTGCTATTTAGGGCTGTCATGATCAATCGATTAATCGATTGTTGATCGGTCACGGCAAAATCGATTAGTATTTTTCGTTGTCGAATAATCAGTAAATTGTATCCCATTTTAGATGTTTATTAATTAAAAGAAAATTTGATGAAAAAACTATTGTTTCTAAAGGTAATGAGTTAAGAACATCGATGTTAAACCCCAAGAAGCCGTTGGAAGCATTTGTCTTCCAGGTACATTCATCAAAGCTTTGATGTTCTGAATCTTTGAACCGTCAGTGTAATAATCAAGACCGGTCGGCAGTTGCGAAGATCGCAACTGCTGACCGGTCTTGATTATTACCCTGACAGTTCAAAAGTTCAGAACATCAAAGCTTTGAATGTACCTGAAAGTTGATCGTCTTCGTTGTTTACTTGAGGTAGGTCAGCTGACTTGAACTTCATTTTTATCAACTTCAAAGAGAGGGAGAGGGGTGGGGGTCATCTAGGTACGATTAATCAATTATTATCGATTATTTGTGACGATTAATCGATTCCTAAATTTAAAAATCGTGACAGCCCTAGTGCTATTAGCAAGGTCAGTAGTGAAAATACGAAGTGAACCCATCAAACAGAAAGAAAATATTGAGACTACAGTATGTGGAGGGTAGATTACTAGTAAATCGCAGTGGGATAGATTTTTTACTTAGAAAATAAAAACAACTTTCGAGGACAAATCACAAAAAGCACTTGCAAACTTTCATCACGTGGACCACCGGGTGCAATGAAAATTTGCAAGTGTTTCTTATTCTCTTATGAATGAAAGTGTCCATAACACTGTAGCTCAGTGCTCAAAATAACTTTTTTTCTTTGCATAGCAAAATGCTACGCATTTCCAAAAAATGAATAGCATTTTGTAAAAATTACATAGCTATTTTTGTATACCAGAGTTATGTTATGCTGTTTTATATTGAATTCTTCTAAGTAGATAGAATAGTTTCCATCCATTTCTGGGCATTTCCAAATGATCTGCAACACATGAAACATTTACTAGGTTTTTTTAACTGAACTGCCTTTAAGGGTTGCATGGACTTGTATACTGTTATTAATTGGCGTCTTGGTTGTTTAATAGAGTTCTCAAAATGGAAGTTGAGATTTTTAATTTGATGGGCTTGTAGTTATTTTTAATAGATATTTTATGCAAAATGTTGTAAAAACAGAAAGTATTTGAACCAACAGAACTCATCTTACATATGAAGTTGCTAATGATGCTTGATGGAAAGTTAATCAGAGTTATGCCTGGAATGTTCCACAATCAGAAGAAAAGCATCAGTGAACTAGTTTTCAAATTTGTTTGCAAATTTTCATTTACATTTTGTGATACAAGATAATCAACTGCAGCCTAATAGGCTGCAGTTGATTATCTTGTATCGCAAAATGCTATACATAATTTAACATTGTGTAGCTTTTTGCAAGTTTTGCATAGCAAAAAGCGACGCGACACTGCTTATTTTGAGCCCTGCTGTAGCTCAACTTGTTTAAGACATGTACATGTATAGTATGTGACACAGCAATGACAAACATCTAGGTAATGACCTGATAACAAAGGTACATGTAAAGTATTGTAACGGTCTGTACATAAATGCTGTCTGTAGCCTGTAACAAATGTGTAGGTAAAGTACTGTAAAGGTGGGCGACAGTTAGATGCTAAGCTAGAAAAGAAATCTTTGAGTCCCAGAGTGGGTCTGACTGAACCCAAAAATATTTGTTCTCATAGCACAGTGATAACAAAGGCTCCCAGAAACACTCGTTCTCGTCCCAAGGTGATAACAAAGGTACCCAAGAAGGTTCGTGAAGATCGGTTCATAAATACAGACTCTAGCCCGAGCCGTATTGACATGTGCACTTACTGAGTATAAGTAGCAATGAATAAATCAAAGTTCATCTAATTTGCATAATTTTTGCACAAGAAAAAAACCTGTTTTATATGTGATGTATTCCATGTTACTAAACATTCATACAGAAATTTATTCAAATCAGAACTTTCATATAAAAGTTCTGTACAAAAAACTGATTGCACCAATTTTGGTACAAAATGGCCACTGGCAGCCATCTTGAATTTCGGACTGCACCCAAAAACACTTGTTCTCGTCCCACGGTGATAACAAAGGTACCCAAGAAGTTTTGTAAAGATCGGTTCATAAGTACGGCCTCTATCCCGAGCCGTATTGGCATTTGCACTTACAGTGCTGAAAGTAACACTAAATAAATCAAAGTTAGTCTAATATGCATCATAATTAACGCACGAGAAAAAAACCTGTATTATATGTGATGTATCCCATGGTACTAAACATTCATACAAAACAATTATTCAAATCGGAGCTTTCATATGGAAGTTCTGTGCAAAAATCTGATTGCACCTAATTTTGGTACAAAATGGCTGCCAGCAGCCGTCTTAAATTTCGGACCAGACCCAAAAACACTCGTTCTCATCTCACGGTGATAACAAAGGTACCCAAGAAGTTTCGTAAAGACCAGTTCATAAATACGGCCTCTAGTCCCAGCCGTGTGTATGGCGCGATGGGCGGACAGACTTCTGCCAAAGTTGAGCTAACAATTATAAATACTTTTCGAGTGGAGAATATATGGCTCTATGATTAAGTAGTAATCCACTCTCTTCATTCTGTAAATCCAGTCGAATTTTAATATCTATTTACGTCATTACATGTACATGTGTCACAGTGGAGTTCAGGAACGATGTTAATAATCTCTATTTACTAATATAGAATTGTACAGAGTTGTACATGCTGTTTTTCTACAGGAATTGAGTTATGCTAATGGTGTAGTTTGACAGTTACTCAGCATGCTATTACTTCAAAATAGTGCACAATACAGTGATAGGTCTTCTAGTTTCAACTGTAACTAAATATTTCCATTTTTTATTAGTGGTGAACTGATAATTGGAATTGGCAATCGGAATCGGCCGGTAAAAGGGCATAGGACAATTATGACAACCAGCAGTCAAAAACCGGGAGTTTCCAGTTATTCTATATTTAACACTGACTATTAAAACTCTCTTTGATATCTTGCCATTTCAATAAAGTTTCCCCATTAAAAACGTATGTAATGCATAGCAGAATATTTAGGGATTTGCAGAGCCAAGATATTACGGAATTTACCATATGGCATAACTATAAATTCTTGAAACCAAGCGAGAAAAAAATTATGTCACGCACTTCCCCTTATCATGTTGATCATTTTTGTGAAGTCTCATGAAAATGCAGCTAAAACTGTGGAAATAGTTCACTCCACAAGTTTACATGTACAACGGACTGACAACGGCAGACCAACCAACAAGTTGACTCCTATACACCCTCCCCAAACTTCGTTTTGTGGGGGTATAACCAGTCTGGTTAATTGGTTCACACTTGAATCTATACTCTTGCCAGTACTACCCCTCTACCTTATCTTGACATATACTGGATCAAAAAAGAAAGTTTAATAGAAACAAATGTGAAAAAGTAGCATAAAGGATGAAATATATAATAGTTCCACTGTTGCATGTTTATGGACAAGAAGTCGTGCAAAGAGTTAATGACATGTTGTTGTCCACCAGACCGTATACAATTATGCTATGGATTTCAAAATAGCACGTGCTACCCGAGAATGTCAAATTGAATGGGTGACCGACAATTTTCTTTGTGGTATGTTGTGCTAGAGATCCTGGGTTATTGAGAAAACATGCTAGTTTTTGTCTTCTGACATTTTAAAAAGAGGTTGCGTGCCATTGGTATGTATGAGGCTGGGATACCTCCAGATGAGCTCACTGCTGAGTTCAGAGTCACTGTGGCCACTATTTACCGTCTCATTGGAAGGTATAAAACCACTGGATCTACTGCCAACCGACTGCGTTCAGGTCGACCAAGAGTTACGACCCCTGCACAAGACAGACACATCAGGACGTCTCACTTGCGGGATTGCTTCCTTCCGGCAACGAGGATAGTAGCAAATATTCCTGGTAGAACTAACAATAGAATCAGAGCACAAACTGTCCACAACAGACTCGCTGAACACGTCCATACCACAGTCTAATCCTTACCCAACGTCATCGTACAGCCAGAATGGAATGGGTACATCAACATGTTCGCTGGACTCAGCAGCGTTGGAGCACAGTTCTTTTTAGTGATGAATCAGGATTTTGTCTACAGCATGCTGATGGTAGGGCAAAAGTGTATCGCCGACGAGGAGAACAGTTTTTTGATGCTTGCATGCGGGAATGTGACCGTTTTGGTGGGGGTAGTGTAATGGTTTGGGCAAGAATTTCCTTGCACCATCAACCGCAGTTGATCTTCATCCATAGTAATCTGAATAGGGACAATATAGGGACGAAATTCTTAACGCTGTTGTCCCGTTGTTCAATGCTAATGTCGAATTGCAGTTATTCCTGCAAGACAATGCCCAATGTCACGTGGCTTATACCTGCCGTGACTGTCTTGAGGAGCAGAGCATCGAACTTCTTTCCTGGCCCCCACTCTCACCAGATTTGTCGCCAATCAAGCATCTTTGGGATGAATTGGACCGTCGGGTACGAATTCATGATCTTCAGACATTAGGCGATTTACATAATGTTCTAAGGCAGGAGTGGAACGCAATACCACAGGGTCAGGTCCATGTGCCATCGATGTCTTGCGATCCATGAGGCAAACGGTGGACATACACGCTATTGACTGCATGTGTGAACTTTACATTTCAATCAATGTCTGAATTGCGACGTCCTGACGTGACGCTTGCAACAGTAAGAACATGACATTATGCAAATTCACAGCTAGACTCGAAACATGAATTTACAATAATTTGTTTGGGATTAAAGTCGATAATACTAAAAAAATTGCTCCTCAAATTTTATTATATTTTCTTTTTTGACTCAGTATATAATACAATATTTCAAAAGTAATGGTTAATCAATAAATTACTTTTTTGATTGATTAAGATGTTGACCATTGGTTAGTCGATTAATCAGTTAACCATTTCAGCTCTACTGGTGAAATGAAGAAAACATTATGTTATGTAAGATTAAATTCTGAACTAAAAAGTGTTATTTAGGAGGAAGTTCTGAACAGTCATCTGTAAACTGTGTAAATTAAGGGTTTAAATATAGAATAAATAGGTAATAGGGCCGGTAATCAGATTTTACCCTTAATTGGTAGAGTGCTGGAAGCCCATATTTGAGCTTTGTTCTGCAGTACAGGTACAATAATTCAAAGGCTTCATAGTCTGTGGGTGTGCTTCATATTATCTTTGAAGTCAAATTAGTTCAACTGTATGGATTTGCCTTGTTGCAATTTATGGGAGAGTGCCTTTTGGCACTCTCCCATAAAATGCGACATGGCAAAGACTGGTGAATAAATTTTGATGACCAGAAATAATTTAGCACTCTATCAGTTAAGGGCCTGGAAAGTGTCTTGAATTCCTACCATTCCACAGTCTCCAGATGTCTAATGGCTTAGCAGTGATTTCTAGTTAAGTCTTGGTGGCCTTACTGCTTAGGTAATTCGTCTATTGTCAGCAAGACCTCCTCATGATGGCATGTTAAGGGTACTTGTTCCGAGGTCGGAAAATTCAGAAATAGGCCTTTAAGGTTTAAACCACGAGGTTCTGCCGAGTGATTAAACCCCTCATTCTACAAGTCATTTAAATCCAATTACCAGCCCTAGTACCTATTTGTTTTATTTATACCATGATCTTAACTGGTAAAGTGCTAAATTAGTTTTGACCATCAAAATTAGTTGACATGTCTTTGACTTGTTACAATTTATGAGAGAGTTCATTTGGGCACTCTCTCATAAATTGTAAGAAGGCAAACCCTTCTGAATAAATAATATCACTTCAAAGATAATATGAAACATAGCCACCAAATATGAAGGCATCAAGTTGGGGTACCCACACTTCAGAATAAAGCCCAAATAGGGGCTTCCAGCACTCAACCAGTTAATAAATAATCAACTTTGTCACTTAAAATGGAGAAATGAAAGTGTCAATGACACTGTAGCTCAACACAGCAATGACAAACATCTAGGTAATGACCTGATAACAAAGGTACATATAAAGTATTGTAACGGTCTGTACATAAATACTTACCGTAGCCTGTAACAAATGTATAGGTACAGTATTGTAAAGGTGGGTGACAGTTAGATGCTAAACTAGAAAAGAAATCTTTGAGTCCCAGAGTGGGTCTGACTGAACCCCAAAATATTTGTTCTCATAGCACAGTTATAACAAAGGCACCCCAAAACACACTCATTTGTGTCCCAAGTGAAAACAAAGGTACCCAAGAAGTTTCGTGAAGATCAGTTCATAAATACGAGCTGTATAGAAATTGTGACAAAAAACTGATTGGACCTAATTTCGGTACAAAATGGCCACTGGCAGCCATCTTGAATTTTGGACCGCACTCAGAAACACTCGTTCTCGTCCCAAGGTGATAACAAAGGTACCCAAGAAGTGTCGTGAAGATCGGTTGATAAATACACCCTCTAGCCCAAGCCGTATTGACATGTGCACTTACCGTGTATAAGTAGCACTAAATAAATCAAAATTCATCTAATTTGCATAATTTCTGCTCGAGAAAAAAACCTGTACTGTATGTGATGTATTCCATTTTACTAAACATTTATACCAAAATTTATTCAAATCAGAACTTTCATACAGAAGTTCTGTACAAAAGACTGATTGCACTAATTTGGGTACAAAATGGCTGCTGGTGGCCATCTTGAATTTCGGACCACGCCCAAAAACACTCGTTCTCATCCCACGGTGATAACAATGGTACCTAAGAAGTTTCATAAAGATTAGTTCATAAATATGGCCTCTAGCCTGAGCCATATAGAAGTTGTGTACAAAAAACTGATTAGACCTAATTTTGGTACAAAATGGCCACTGGCAGCCATCTTGAATTTTGGACGGCACTCAGAAACACTCGTTCTCGTCCCAAGGTGATAACAGAGGTACCCAAGAAGTTTCGTGAAGATCGGTTGATAAATACAGCCTCTAGCCCCGAGCTGTATTGACATGTGTACTTACATGTGTACTTACTGTGTGTAAGTAGCACTCAAAAAATCAAAGTTCATCTAATTTGCATAATTTCTGCACGAGAAAAAAACCCGTATTATATGTGATGTATCCCATGGTACTAAACATTCACACAAAAAATTTTTCAAATCAGTGCTTTCATATGGAAGTTCTGTGCAAAAATCTGATTGCACCTAATTTTGTACAAAATGGCTGCCATCGGCCATCTTGAATTTTGGACCGCACTCAAAAACACTCGTTCTCGTTCCACGGTGATACCAAAGGTACCCAAGAAGTTTCGGAAAGATTGGTTTATAAATACGGCCTCTAGCCCGAGCCGTATTGGCATTTGCACTTACAGTGCTGAAAGTAAATCAAAGTTAGTCTAATTTGCATAATTTACGTACGAAAAAAAACCCGTATTATATGTGATGTATCCCATGGTACTAAACATTCATACAAAAAATTATTCAAATCAGCGCTTTCATATGGAAGTTCTGCGCAAAAATCTGATTTCACCTAAGTCTGTACAAAATGGCCGCCAGCGGCCAACTTGAATTTTGGATGGGACCCCAAAACACTCGTTCTCGTCCCACGGTCATAACAAAGGTACCTAAGAAGTTTCGTAAAGATCGGTTCATAAATACGGCCTCTAGCCCGAGCCGTATTGAATTGTTGACGGACAGACGGACGACTGGCCATGGCATAAGCTCAAATTTGGCTTCGCCAAAGTTGAGCTAAAAATGATATTTTCGATTAGCAGACGAACAAACACATGGGTTTGTTTTGTTTACATCTGCACCGGTGGGTAGTACGTCTGGCTGCATGTGAATGATTTGACTGACAGCTAGAAACATTGTCAAATTTGATTGAATTTACCTTGCTTTTTCAGCCAAATTATTATCAACAATTCTTAAATTATATTTTAAATATTATAAATTCTTACCAATGGCCCAGACTTAGCTGGTGCTAACTCCAAAATATCGAGGGCCAAACACAAATTTTGCCCCCCAATCCCCAAAATTTGCATGCAAAACCAAAAATTAGAAGTTCTATCTGGCCCCCATACATTTACTCTCGCAGACGCCAGGAAGTGACCAGACATGGCGCCAACATCATTCTTTGTAAAAGAGAGTATTACATAATAATTCAGCGGGAAGGTATGAGTGCCCACTCATGGGAGGGCCATCCCCGTCTGGGCCATTGGTAAGTATGAAAAATATACAAATTGCTATGAATTTATAATATTTTTCAAACTGTACCCAATGGCCCAGATTTAGCTGAATCGTAAAAAGGTGGAGGGCCTAGGACTTCCGAAATAGTTCCAATCCTGCAATCCAGGATGAAAAGAATTTAGAATAATAAGGAAATACATGTATGTCTCTCGAAACAGTAATAGAGGAGACATATCCTAAATAAGAAGCCCAATTTAAGTAATTCCTTATTCTAAGCATGAAGACAATGCTAATTAGGATGTAACAAGTTCCTAATTTTAAAGGCTAGTCCTAGACTAAGCCCCCCAAAATTAGGATGGCGTATCTGAGAATGAGAGAAAATCCCCCACAAACACACACCATATAACACTTCAGCTGTACGCAGGATATAATTACGGATAAAACAGCTTCCTTCATAGTTACATACCCATTAAGGCAGAGAAGAGGTAAAAATCAACTCCCCCTCTTTCTTTTGAAGGAATCTTCACAAGAAAGAGGGGAGAGCTCTGGAATCAATAAGAGTGGTACCAAAAAACAATATAAATAATCATCGAACAGGCACTCAGGTATCAATTCATGATTAATAAATGGTGCTTAACACCACTTCAGAAGTTAAGGCTGTAGCAACGATCCTGGTAATTAATATTGCCCGCTATATAAATGTACACTGCAGACGGCGTACACCAATACGTCGAAAACAGGTGATATAAAACATACACATGTCCAATCAAGCCACACTGAACGATCCCTGAAGAGAAAACACACTTCCTAGGTAATCCACATGCAGCCTCTGTACAATAAATTCCAATAACAACACTCTCCAATGTGTACTGTCTGAAATCTACGATCATAAACTTGTGGGAATATGCAAAATGAGTACTGACACAGGGACCAGCCGTGAGGCGACTAGGGCGATTAAGTCGCCCTTCTAAGCCCAAAGTCGCCTAGAAAAATAGTCGGGGCGATTACAAGTCGCCCTCTAAAAATTGGCCAAAATGAGAAAAGGCTGAACTGAATGATGCGAGGTTTACATGAAAACGAGTATTTTCAAAAATCGAATGTGCTCGAGTGTGATAAATGGGCATTTTAATTCGTCAAATAAACGCCCATTTATTTGAAATCACACGACAAGCAATTGTCCATTGTCGCTTTCGGCGGATTTTTTTTATTTCTATTTTGTTGCGTTCCAGTCGGAGTTTCAAGTGTCGAAACGAAAATAAGTGACTTACGCGACTCAACAAAACAACCCAGTTTGAAAGTAGGTTACGTCGCTTAGGATGCCGAAAATGTATAC
The DNA here is from genome assembly GCA_031216915.1 of Pictodentalium vernedei. Lineage (NCBI taxonomy): Eukaryota > Metazoa > Mollusca > Scaphopoda > Dentaliida > Dentaliidae > Pictodentalium > Pictodentalium vernedei. The sequence goes on from CM062288.1 coordinate 99,580,363, forward strand.
ACAACGGACGTATTTTATAACACATTATTTTCGACGACTGTTAACTGTTGGGCTGTCTATTCCCAGAAAAACACGAATGGAATTGAAACACATGAAAAAAAGCTTTAGTGATGTCAAGAAAAGCTTTGTACAGGACACAAGTGTGCATGTGGACGATCTTGAAAAAGGGTCCTCCTAAACATCGGAATGACATGAAATGACGCGGAATGACACCGGAATGCCATAAAAATGATGCGGAATGACATTTCTTTTACAAAATACTCGACCCCAGAATGTATTTTGTTTATTAACTAACAAAGTACCTCCCAAGCAACCTTCTTACATCTGGTCCTGTTCACACTTTAAGACTTAGGAAATTATTAGCTTAGTAGACTTTGTTGAAAGGCAACCACAGGAGGGTGATGGGGGATTGGCACGAAGAAGAGGTGAGGGATCATGAAGGAGAAGGTAGCAGTTGGGGATTTTCAGTCAATAATTACATTATGATTTTTTAACCTGGCACAGATGCATCATAGACAACTGGACCTGGATTATTTGTACGTTAATGGAGGACCATAAATTGAAAATATGAAGGGGCGCCGGGGGTGGTACATGAATATTCTTAATTTTCCCCACTTGCCTATGAAGTCTCCCTACATGACTCTGCAGTCTCCCTATTTTTTCTGGAGGGAGACTTGAAGTCTCCCTAAAATTCCCCCCCTAGGCTGGTCCCTGTACTGACATAATAGAAACCTGGATCTAGAAATGAAAGTAGGTATGATTAACAGGCTCCGACATGGGCCGACCCCGAAACAGATTATGATTTAAAGGTCCACAAAATACAATAAAGCATTTGCCTAATAATATAATGCGCGAGAGCATTTATATTTAGAATGTAATCATCTGAATACCAGTTAACTGGTTATGCAGCCTGCGAGGTACTCATAGAGTAGCAATTTAATTGTGATGATTTTTAAAGCGCTCGTGTATAACAAATCAACAAATAATCAAAGGAAACTAATCCAACAAAAAAGCGGATGTGCCCATGAGGTCGCCATAGAACACGACCCAAATGCATAGTATGAATGTATTAAATTATATGACTTGCGGGAAGAAAACTATGTCTTGCCCGGTAATTGCCTCTAAACATATTGGCAGTGTGTGTGGGTAGGTAGGTGGGTAGGTGGGTAGGTGGGTAGGTGGGTGGGGGGAGGGGGGGATTCGAAGTCATATCAAAATCTCCTCACCCGCATTATTTAAAGGTTCCTGTGCCAGTTATCAAATAATATAGGAACCGCGATGGTTCCCTCACGTCTAACCAACTCCATTATGCCACTATGGGCAGAGAACGACGTGAAGAATAAAACTTCCCCTGAAAGAAGGCCCTCTCATGGAGGGAGCTTCTGGGGAGCGTCCCATAACAGACACTTGAGAGTACTGATCCAAGGTTTCTGTGACAACTGGGGCTGCACAATATTCAGATTTGAATACCAGTGACGATATCAAATAAAATATCGCGATATACCGGTATATCGTCAAAACTTTATTAAAAGTTGAGAAGCCAGTCAGATATCACCGCTATTATGATACTATACAAAAAGTTTTTTTTCTACATTATTATAATAGAGGATTATATGATTGCGCAATATATATTTTTGGAAATGGATAGCCAATGTTGTGGTTATTAAATTAAAATGCAAAATTTGTGATACAGCAAATTCATTCGTAAAATTTCATGCAATGGGAAAATGGACGACAATTGTTTTGAATCAAAGTATGCCTAAGGGAGACAATTGCCGTAGGAGGCAAATACGCTGGCTAATTTATTTAAATTAGCTGTTATATTTACACACAGTTTTTGCAGCTAAGTACAGTGCAGTAAATGTACCAGTTAGTTTAAATAAATGTATACTGACGAGCGTGTGAATAAAAACGGACTTGGAAATTGGAATACGGAGTGGGAATCTGGGAGGGAGAGTGTGTTGTCAATGGCCGGGGTGGGGAGGGTTTACATGGAAATAGTTTGAAAACACAAGAACAAATTTTTAAAGAATCTTATTTATTTTCTATTTTTCATTTTGTAATATGTCAATATTATACATGTATGTATATTTGTCAATATAACAATAACATGATTTTGAAGGGCATTACAGTGTATTAACGGCTCAACAGAAATGGTTAACAGCCCAAAAGTTTATTAGCGGCCGCGACGAAGTCGAGGGCCGCTAATAAGCTCAAGGGCTGTTAACCATTTCTGTTGAGCTATTGATACACTGTAATGCCCGACAAAGTCATGTTATTTCTATTATTGCCACTTTCGTACATCAGGGACATTACAATTAAATTATGTGGGAAATAAGCTAAATAAATGAAGTTTGATGTTTTAGAATTAAAAAAAAACAGCGACACTATCATCTGATTTGTTGACAAACAAACCGGGTAACATGACTATCGTCTGATCAGTGAACGGCGAAATTTGGTAAGTTAGATGATGAAATATATCTTCGAAATGCGAACTTTAGGCAAGGAGTTTATTCATCAAAGATGTCATCACTTTGTGTGTATCGTTTCCTATATTTGATACATTATCTATCTGTGACACAAAGGGAAACACTTGAAACAAATGTGTTAATTGTGTTTACAAATTAAAAAAAATCCGAATTGAACTGAATTTCGATCCAAATGGAAATCTGGGAAAAATATTGTTGATCGGCAGAAAGATGTGACGTCATTGTCTATATTTAGACGTGTCAGGCTGTTATTGATGTGTTGGGCTGTTATAGTCAATAATGGCCCAACATGTCGAATGACTTGTACTTGTTGAGCATTACGAGGTTTCAACGCCCGACAAAACATCGTTAATGTGCTAGGAACGCCCGCAAAAGTGGTAATAATAAAAGATAACAAAACTTTGTGTTCAATAACAGTCAATAACAGCCTAGTCAACAAACCCATATCATTTCGTATTTCGTGTGACCTGAGAATCTTATTCCAAAACAGCAATTTGATTTTATCAGCAGCAGAATGATTGATCAATTTACATATCTTGCGCTCGGAAAAGCCAATAGCACTTGTACTGTAATTATTTACAGATTTGCGGCCCAAAATGTTAACGTGTTTACTTTATCAAGATCTTTTAATGGGTCCAACTATGAACTACAGTACGTGGAGAGTATATTATCACTAAATCACCCGCAGAGTGGAGATTCCACCCAAGCAATAATTGCAAATTTGTTGCAAAGCATAACCAGCACAAGCAAAGTTTCAGCCAATGGACCTCCGGGTTAAACCCGGAGGTCCATTGGCTGAAACATTGTTTGTGGTTTTTGTCGATATGTACAAAATTTGAAAATTTTAGTTTGGGTGATAACAACACTCACACTTCACCCCGATTGCCTACATGGGGGCACGATGACGCTGTGTACTGAGGCGTACTGCACGTCGCTGGTGCGCATGTCTTCAACCAATCTACCCCTGCCTGTGCTGCGGTGCAGAGTTCAGAGTTACGATGTTGGAGAGCTGACAGCTGCTCGTCGTTGCTCGGTGGTTCTCTCCGGGTACTCCGGCTTCCTCCACCCGTAAAACTGTCACGGTCACGATTAGCCATTGTGCATAAGTATGTGACCTTAAACACCAATAAATAAATAAATAAATAGATAACACCACTCCGCGGGTGATTTAGTTACAATCCGCTCTCCGCATACTGTATCTGCCCAGATTTGATAAAAAGCCTCTCCTGGACTTCTAAACTTCACTTGTGGCACTGAGCATTCTTGAAACAGATAAAGGAAACAGATAACTGTTAAATTGATATATCAGTCTGCTGCTGATAAAATTAAATTCTGTTATCATTTTTTGGAAAGCGCCCAAAGATAGTTTTCCAACATTTGATAACAGAATTTAATTTTACTAGCCGCAGACTGATTTATCAATTTACATATCTTGCGCTCGGAAAAGCCAATAGCACTTGTACTGTAATTATTTACAGATTTGCGGCCCCAACATTTACGTTAACACAAGACCTTTTAATAGGTCCAACTATGAACTATCTGCCCAGATTTGATAAAAAGCCTCTCCTAGACTCATAAACTACACCTGTGGCACTGAGCATTCTTGAAACAGATAACTGTTAAATTGATAAATCAGTCTGCTGCTGATAAAATTAAATTCTGTTATCATTTTTTGGAAAGCTCCCGAAGATAGTTTTCCAACAATTGATAACAGAATTTAATTTTACTAGCAGCAGACCGATTGATCAATTTACGTATATTGCACTCGGAAAAGCTAATAGCACTTATCATTTTTTAGCACTTGTACAAATATTTACAGATTTGCGGCCAAAAACGTTAACATGTTTACTTTGTCTGGCTTAAGACAAGACCTTTTCGGTCCAACTATCTGGCCAGATTTGCTAAAAAGCCTCTCCGATGGAATGCTAGTTGCACAAACATAAAGGTACGGTATTTTTTAGAAAATATGGCCACCAGAGTTGGATATTTAAATGGATTCACACGCCACCAGTCTAGGGGATTAGTGTCACTGTCAGGAGAATCCGCACTAATATACAAAGAAATCTCCTTCTCAACACAATCAGATTTCTCACTCTGCTGGGGTAATTTACTTTTAAACAAACTACCTATTGTCCTTTTTTTCTTTGAGGGTGGTTGATGACCATTGTCCGATGTTGTTTGTTTAATTACCTCAGTGTTAACCACATGTAAAGATTTGTCTGCAATAATTTGTTGCTTCACTGACTCATACTGATCATCTGACAAATAATTGTTCTTAAACCTGGGGTCTAAAAATGAAGCAATTGCTATGATTTTTAGAGCTGTAGGTTTTTAAATTTCTTGTTCGGTTTCGGTTTTGGTTTTTCAGGTGGAGTAAAACCTCGGTTCGGTTCGGTTTTCGGTTTGTACATGAGGCCAAGTAAAATTCAATAAAACTCATTCTTATGTCCGGAGTCATAAATGAATGGTAGTGAAATTGAGTGAAACTCAATGAATGCCCGGAATAAACTATAATACATGAAGGATCAGGAAGGCCAATATAATAATTACCTAAATATACAGAACTTTTATTGTGCTTGGCCATTTTTCGAGGTCTGACACCTACACGCAACTTGAGGAAAGCTGCAAACACAACTAAACTGAAATGTCGGAAATTCACAGAATGTAGCCTTCCCAGAGTAGTGAGAGTAACCAGACACTGCCATTGGCAGTGTCTGGGTACTCTCACTACTCTGGGATGGCTACATTCTGTGAATTTCTGCAGCAAGAGAGTATTTAAAAAAACCCCGAAAAACCTTAGATTACGGGATGTCGACGGTTTTGGTTTTTTAAAAAAAATAAAAACCTTGGTTCGGTTTCGGTTAACCTACAGCTCTAATGATTTTGACAGTTTTTTCTTCACAGTACTTGTCACTTGAAAAATACTTTTTAACACGATTTTTAATGTCACTGGTTAGGGTATGTGCGTCATTTTCAGTGTTCAGCATGTCAGTTTCCAGTAATGACAGCAAGGGTATTACTGCAGAAATGCGGACATATTTCTCTGCTGATAATATGTCAGTAAAATCACAGGCTGCAAAGCAGCAGAAACAGCCTCCATCACATGACTATCTTGCCACGTGGGCACAAGATGTGCAGTTTTTCTTTCAGCACTAAGTTCCTTCGTATTGCTGGCTCTTGCTCTAGCACATGTTTCACCATGTCATACTTTGATCCCCACCTAGTAGGACAGTCAGCAATAAGTGAGTGTTTGGGTAAACCTAGTTCATCCTGTAATGCTGACAAATTACTTCTGTGCAGCCATCTTGTTGAAAATGTCGACACTATCGACCTACACACACCCAGCATACGGGAAACTCGATGGTCACTCTTGATGGAATTCGTAACGGCTAAGTTAAAATTATGACCAAAACAGGGCAAGTGGCACCAGTTCAATTTTGTTTTTATTGCATTCAGGATGTTTGACCCATTGTCAGTTGTTATACAAACTAAACTTTTATTCTCAAGCTGCCATGCCGACAGTGTTTCACTTAAAACACAAGAAATATTATCACCCGTGTGGTTATCAGGGAAGTATAATGTTTCCAGCACACGCGAACACAAATTCCAATCTCCATCAATAAAATGAATAGTTAAGCCAAGATAGGGCACCATTCCTATCGAAGACCACAAATCCATTGTGAGTGAATAGAACTGGGCCTCACTAACCTCCTTCTGTACCTTATCATGAATTTCATTGTACAGTCTTGGTATAGCAGTTTGGTTGAAATAATTCCGCCCTGGAAGCTGGTATTGTCGATCAAAAGCCATAAGCATTTCCTTGAAATGGGGCTGATCAACAGTGTAGATTGGCACCATATTGCCAGCAAGATATTTAGTCACACACTCAGTAAGATTATTCCATCGCTTTGACCCTTCCTCGTAAGTTGTCAGGTTGGCAATTGATGCAGAAATTGTTGGCTGTTTGCTGGTACCCTGGGCGGGCATCTCAGACTCTCTCTTTCTTTTTCTCTGTGTTGTCACTTGTGAGTATAAAATTGGGTGGTTTGCTTTTAAATGTGCAAACGAGTTAGTGGTGTTGCCCCCATGAGAAACCACCACTTTCCGGCAAGTCTTGCAGATAGGTTTAGTCTCGTCTTTCGGTTTTCTATCTTCGCCAGGTTCAAAACCAAAATAAGTCCATATTATTGACGTTAATTTAGATTTTGTGACCAGATCCATCTCAGCTAACTAAATACTGATATCATTTACGGATAAAATTGGGGAAATATATACTCTTTAGGGAATACTTGTCTATGTTTCTTTAGTGGGTCCGACACTGTTATGACAAGAATATACAGCAGACAAAAGTATTGCTGTGTTGTATCATCGTTTCTCATTAAGCCGCACACAAGCAGCTATCAAAAGACAGTCACAGAGTGTTTTCACAGCAGTTCAATGAACAATAGAACAAAAGTTTGGGAGAATGTTGGCCAATATGTTGAAAATATTTCATGTACCAGGTATAAAGTTTATTGATAAAACAAACAAAAAACAAACAAACTACATGTAATCTCGCCACCATTCTTTAAATATCATTTTGGTTTGTCAATGAACTGCATAGTTCAAAGTAGTTCAAAGGTCTGAAGCCGAAGTCACGTTATATCTCGCTGTTCGTTCGAGAAGTGAAAAAACAACTTCCTCTTTCTCAGATCAGCTGTTTCATTAAATAGATTTTTTTTTTGAAAAGGAAGGCAAGTTATATCGCGGTCTAAAAATGAATATCGCTACAGACGATATACCGGTATTCACATAGAATGGATGATATTCAACCGGTGAAGATTTCAATACCGGTATTACCGGTATATAAAAATATCGTGCAGCCCTAGTGACAACAGAGGTGCTACTAGTAGGATTCACAACGAGACTGTTTAATCTTAAACGTAATCTATTGAATCAAATGAATTGGAGGATATGCGTATCCTATCATTCATCCCCATGAATTCTGCAGAGCATCTAATGCATGCGCTCAATGGTCTGGCGACACAAATGACGGTAACTAATTGTTCCGGTGCGTCGCAAACTGAACTGTTCATGGGGCGATCCCACTGGTAGCAAAACTGTCCAAATACTCGCTTGTTTGAGCGTCCAATGCAAATGAAACAGGCGACCTTTCCGAGAAGCGAGTCTGCTAGTACATTCAGACGACCCGGTATATGATGGATAGAGATGAACATGATGATACATGACGAAAAAGAAAAATCTTCTCCGTTGGTTATCATAACGGAAATGAATGGGAGCCACCTTGGTTCCTGATGTACGCTACCACTATCGAGTTGTCCAACAATATCTGAACATTCGTGTCCGCAAATAATGTGAATCCATTGATGTAGCACTAACAATATTGACATCATTCTTTGATGCTTATGTGTTTTTCCAGGAACCGAGGGTCTCAAGGCCCCTGCATTTCGAGTCTGTCGGACTCAGGGTCGTGCCCCAAACTATTGACTCACACCCTTCATAATCGTGAAAGCCAGATCTCTCTGAGTTAACCACTGAATATCTGCCCCAATATGGACTTCTTGTTTACTAGATCCGTTAAAACGATACTGGTCTTGAGCAAATGCGTCTTCACACTCCAGTTCTGGGTAAAGAATAACTGGAGGGGAGGTGTGCATAAGCGACCCGTCTGAATAAGATGTGTGGCCGCTCCGCACAACCCCCATCAGACGCATAAAATTTGTCACTGTTAATGTGGCTGAGAGTAGACAAAAGTGAGCATAACAACTGACTAATTTCGCTCTGGATAAAGGCAGATGAAGCAGATTGCTGTGGGACATTACCAAGTTCAATATTCGAGTGACAGCCCAGGGCACTCGATTCAGACCAAAGCACATCACTCGGAACTGAAATACTATCCCTTGGACAATGAACCGTAGGTACTTTCTGAATGCCAGATATACCAGGACATGAGAGAATGGATCCTTAGATCTATGCTTGCATAATCGATCGCTCGAACGCTCGCTTTCACTGACTAAATGGTTACCATAAATAAACTTTTAGAGCTATGATAAACTTTTTATCCAGCTCCAGTTTATTATCGGTCGGAACGAGCTCTCTGGCTTCGGTACGAGAAACAGGTAACTATAGAATCCTAGAGAATCTTGATTCTCGACAACCTTTATTACTTCATTGTCAAGAGAGAACCTTTACCTCCGATTGGAGAGACTCTTATGCAAGGATTTGAGGGAAGCATTGTCCATCACAGTTAGTGGTGATTCGCTTGGAAAGATTGCCGTAGGCCATCCAAGACCACACTTCTCGCCTACTGGTCTTCCGTAATAGTTATCCAGTTTGATGCAAATCTTGATAACCATCCATCAACTGCTAAGCAATAGAGGTCCTAACCCTCACCTGTAGTACCTGCAAGGCCTACGGAAGGAGAAACTGCGTCTCCTTCCTGAAGAGCCTTGAGCCAACAGCTTAGGGGCATCTGACCGGTAGTTTCGATCAGACCTAAGCCCCCTATCCGAGTAGCTGTATGACAATCTCTAGAATAATTATAGGAGGGTTACCTATACCCTTGTGAGGAGTCCTTTTTAGACGACTTCTGTCTAGGACGTTCTCCCAGGGACCAGCCGTGAGGGCGACTAGGGCGAATAAGTCGCCCTCCTAAGCCCAAAGTCGCCTAGAAAAATAGTCGGGGCGATTACAAGTCGCCCTCTAAAAATTGGCCAAAATGAGAAAAGGCTGAACTGAGTGATGCGAGGTTTACATGAAAACGAGTATTTTCAAAAATCGAATGTGCTCGAGTGTGATAAATGGGCATTTTAATTCGTCAAATAAACGTCCATTTATTTGAAATCACACGACAAGCAATTGTCCATTGTCGCTTTCGGCGGATTTTTTTTATTTCTATTTTGTTGCGTTCCAGTCGGAGTTTCAAGTGTCGAAACGAAAATAAGTGACTTACGCGACTCAACAAAACAACCCAGTTTGAAAGTAGGTTACGTCGCTTAGGATGCCGAAAATGTATACACAACGGATGTATTTTATAACACATTATTTTCATTTCGATTTGCTGACGACTGTCTGATCTATATGACGACTGGGCTGTCTATTCCCAGAAAAACACGAATGGAATTGAAAAACATGAAAAAAAGCTTTAGTGATGTCAAGAAAAGCTTTATACAGGACAAGTGTGCATGTGGACGATCTTGAAAAAGGGTCCTCCTAAACATCGGAATAACATGCAATGACGCGGAATGACATTTCTTTTACAAAATACTTGACCCCAGGACCCCAGAATGTATTTTGTTTATTAACTAACAAAGTACCTCCCAAGCAACCTTCCTCCCAAGCAACCTTCTTACATCTGGTCCTGTTCACACTTTCAGACTTAGGAAATTATTAGCTTAGTAGACTTTGTTGAAAGGCAACCACAGGAGGGTGATGGGGGATTGGCACAAAGAAGAGGTGAGGGGTCATGAAGGAGAAGGTAGCAGTGGGGGATTTTCAGTCAATAATTACATTGTGATTTTTTAACCTGGCACAGATGCATCATAGACAACTGGACCTGGATTATTTGTACGTTAATGGAGGACCATAAATTGAAAATATGAAGGGGCGGTGGGGGTGGTACATGAATATTCTTAATTTTCCCCACTTGCCTATGAAGTCTCCCTACATGACTCTGCAGTCTCCCTATTTTTTCTGGAGGGAGACTTGAAGTCTCCCTAAAATTCCCCCCTAGGCTGGTCCCTGCGTTCTCCCTTACTCTTTTCTGCGATTAGACGTCGACTTAAGGAGCAGAGCATTGATGCTTTCTTTGTAGCTTGGTCATAAACCAAAGAAAGCTTATCGTCAAAAACTTAAGTGTCCAGAAACCGGAACGACCCGTATAGATTTTTTCACCTTGTCATCTATTAAGATGACGACACAAGGGCTCCATCATGTCTGATTAACTCCAAATTAGCAACTGTTAAGACAGAGTTATACATGATAAATATAATAGCCCTGGAAAGGACTCTAAATGAGGTATAAACATCCTCAAATTCCTTTCCATAGAGGCGTTGCGTCACAGTTCTTAAAGGTGATCTGTGTAAGACAGTGAATCTAAATTTGCTCTGAATGAAGAAATTACTGTCTCAATTGTGTCCAAGAGAATAGTGAATGACGAAGGTAAGGCCATAACTAGGTCCTTAGCTTGCTGCTCATTCGAACGCAGAAGAAATCTCTATAATCTTCCCTGTTTTCCATTATAATTCATAAAATTACAGAAGATGATGACAAGAAACCGCCTTACTTCTTCCCACTGGAAGTTGAACATGGCATCGTCTGAAAGGCCGAAGGCCTGCGACACATATCTAGACTTAGCCGGAAAAGACATGACCTCCTCTTTTCCCGGATGAAGTCAGTGTCCAACAACACTAGCGGTTTCTTGCAAGTAGTCGCAGCATTCTGATTCGCTGGAACAAATTCAGGGTAGTGTTGATGGATTAAATCCATTGCAACCATGTGTTGTTCCGAAAGGGAAGGGTAATCCCCCTCTGTATCGCTTTCATTATTCGTCTGAATCAGCTGAAAATCACGGTCAGCGGCATCTGATCTTGCAGATGACTGCACCTACCCAGCAACATCTGACAGCTCAGGTTCTGAGACTGCCGTCAGCTGCTTCTGCACTTGCTGGGATGCTGCGATGAGCAGTGCAATCTGCAACAGCAAATCTGTTATGGAGGCCTGAGGAGCAGCGGTGTTCTATTCTGGTCGCCAGCTGCTCCCGGGACAGTGTGTCCAAGATGACTCTTGTCTCCTGATGTCCCGATATATGAGGCCTCATCTCTTCGCTACTGAATAGTGCTACTTTAGAGAAATCGCAGCATTCTGATTCTCAGGAACGAACTCAGGGAAGTATTGATGCATTAGATCCATCGCCACCCTGTGTTGTTCTGAAAGGGAAGGGAAAAATTCTCCTCCAAATCCCTTTCACCATCCGACTGAATCAGATTATACTCACGGTCAACAGCATCTGAACACACAGATGGCTAGACCGACCCAGCACCATCCGACAGCTCAGGTTCTGAGACTGCCGTCGGCTACTTCTGCACTTGATGGGATTCTGCGATGAGCTGCACAATCTGCAACAGTAAGTCTGTTACGGAGGCCTGAGGAGCAGCAGTCTTCTGTTGCTTGGCCGCCGGCTGCTCCTGGGACAGTGTGTCCGAGATGTCTCTTTTCTGTGGACGTCCCGATGAACGACGCCTCGTCTCCTTGGCTATAGTATGGTGTGACTTCTTTTATGAAGAGTGGACCTTCTCAGCGATGCAGGCTGGATATCAGAAGTCACTTAGCCAAGGTACGGTCATGTGTGCTTGGTAGATGCTGAAGAAGAAGCCGTAACTATAGCCGACCTGGGCTGTGAACTGAACGGAGCATCCCGGATGGGAGGCGTGGACGTATGCTCCGACTGACGCAAGTTCCGAATCACAACATCTGATGCCAGATGTTGTTATGAAAGAGAGGGGTCTCTATCGCTCACAGTCCTTCAGACCTCGCTGAGCTTCCCGCTGAACTTGCCGGCTTCTTCCTCTCCGTCGTCACAGGGTGAGCCTGTTATTATTTTATGGTGCTCGCTCTACCTTTTCTACTCTCCTCGACCGCAATGGACACATCCGGCATCACGGTACCCACTGACAGTGTAACCGCTTCACCTGTTGAGCTAGCTGGCGACAGGGAGCTGAAACCATGCTGTGGATTATTGCTCTAATATTCATGAGCACTTTAGCCGCTAGCTCTGATTGACTATCTAAATGCGACGACGGAAGCCCACTCTCTGATGGCATCACGTAAACATCACCATATTCTTGTTCCTCTGTAAACAGAACTAAAAAACTAGAGCGACTTTTTGGCGAGAGGACTGGCAGTGGCCTCTCACCGCGAGAGGACCAGCAGTGGCCTCTCGCTAACAAAGTACCGCGACACCTGTCTCCAACTTTTGTCATCCCATGCGACACATGTTGAGCAAGAATTAGTGGGAGTACGACTACAAGCAAGGCAACTGACATGTAAATCAGAAGAAAGGCTTCCTCGCCTTGCTTATTGAGCAATAAGCTTTCATAATGAAGCAAACTAAGTCGATCGCACTCCCACCAACTCCACATTAAATACTATAAAAAGATACATAACAAATAATATTCAAAATATATATCGAAAAATAATTTACACGAAAAATTTTGACAAGAGCCCAAGTTCCCAAAGGGAACGATGTGCCCAAATGTATGCTGATAGAGCCCAAATGTGCACAAAAATTATTTTTCTATCCAAAAAATTAACTGCTACACTACCGAAATATTTAATGTATCTTACAACAGTACTACCATATAATAAATAGGAAACTACATACATAAATAGAGCACTGTCAATGTAAACAACGTCAGACTGAAAACCGGAAACATGACCCCAGGCCACACGGCCCGAAGTCAGTTACAGATTTTTTAACTATCCAATGTAAAGCAAGATCTTCATCAGAAGAAAAAACGATACATCGGATGTATGATGCATGACCAAAATGCCTAAACACCCCAAGGGTGAGGACGTAACCATGGGGATACACAGAATAAACATTCTGTGTAACACATTAAACTCCCAAGAAATTTTAGACAAAATTTCTATAAAACAAGCCAAAAAGCTTGGGAGTTTAACTGGGGGGTTCAAGGGAGGGTAGGAAATGAATGCTTAACAAACAGTGGAAAAAGCATTATCAATAATGATGACGTCAGGCCCATGTCCCAAAATTGGGGAACATGAACTAATTTTTATAAATATTATAAAGTTACATCCCTGAACGTTTCAAACCACCATTTCTTCCTTCTTTCATCCAGTTGTGCCCTTGAATCCAGCAAATTAACCATTGATTTGTGTCTGGCATCATTATAAACTGAGATTTAAAAGCACAGAAGTCAGTTTGTTGTTATCTGACTGAGGGCCAAACAAAGAATGATGTTGGCGCCAATTCCAGTCACTTCCTGATGTCTGCACATGCGCGAAGAGTAAATGTATGGAAGGCCAGATAGGGCATCTAATTTTCGGTGTGCATGCAAATTTGGAGGATTGGGGGCAAAATTTGTGTTTGGCCCTCGATATTTTGGAGTTAGCAGCAGCTAAGTCTGGGCCATTGGGTACAGTTGGAAAAATATTTAATTGTTGGTATTTTAAACTTAATAAATCATTGCACATAGTAGATAGTATCACAAAACGTTGGTTGTTTGAATGAAAACATCAAAGTGTGAATGTATCGAAGTCGACAAACTGGGTCAGGTCAAAGGTCAAGTTGGATCTAGTTCCTACTATATGTGTAAATTTTTGTATCGGAATTCCCATTGAAAACGTTTTAACCGCAGTAGAACCTTTACACCGGTAGTAGACTTAAAAGCAAAAATTTAACAAACAGGCTTTTCACAGGCAGTAACATAGGTGAGCGTGGTATTCGCTAGTTTTAACTATTAATTATTAAAGCTGGCCTGAGAAATCTATTACTCACCATGATTTTTAATGATTTCAAGGTATCTGTCTCTCTCAGCTTTTACTTTCTCCAGTTCTGTTCTCAAATTCTGTATCTCTACAGCTATAAGGAAGAAAAAACATATTTGCTAATAAAAAAAGAGGCCCCAGGGGGCCTGAGGGCGCTCACCTGACATGGTAGTCTAAATATCAAACCAGGGACTTGACTTGAATAAGCTGCATACGCACCTCCTAAGAAAAGCATATACCAACTAGATGAAGCGATTGTGCCCACACAATACACACAGAATTTTCCTTCTATTTTCAGTTCCTGCACTTTTACGTCCCAAAATTGAGAAATATACGCATAAAAACAAATTTTTTTTTATTTTTGTTCAGAAATTTCCGAAGTCCCAAACAAAATATTTTCAAACCATAATTTTTTTTTCTTCTTAAAATTGACCAAAATGCATAATCAACAAAAAAAAAAAAAAATTCAGGATTTTGGTCCCACACAGACCCAAAATTTTCGGTGTAAAAAATTTTTTTTTTTGTCTCAAAATTTACTCATTTCCAGATTTGGGTCCAAAATTTCTAAGTCCGGACCGGGACCCCAAATTTTCAGCCTAAATATGAACCCAGGGATTTGGCTTGAACAAACTTGAATCTCACCTCCCTAAGCATGCTGCATACCAAATATCAAAAGATTCTTATTTGTAGATCTGAAGAAGAAGATTTTTAAAGAATATTCCTCAAACTGCACTAATCTGAACATTTGGGCTACCATAGGGAACCCAAATGTGGATCGAGGGATTTGATTTCAACAAATATGGGAATCAATGTTCCAAAGATGTTATATGTAAAATATGAAAGCTTTTGGAGCAGTGGTTTGGAAGCAAACGATTCTTTAATTTTTTCCCATTGCCCACAGTGTTAAAAAATGCTGACTCAGCATTTTTTCAAAGTCCCGAAAAAGTACCTTATGACAAAACCGATGGCATTTTTTTTTACCATTCCTTTCTGTTGGTCCCAAGGAAGCCTCACACCCCAAATAAAAATTCTCAGTGCCGTGCAGTTTTGGAGATACATGTATGGACGTTTTTGTTGTTTTCTATTTTTGGCTCCTGAGGTTCCCACGGGGCTGCAGGAAAACACTTTTTGGCATAAATCAAGTACTTATAACCCAATAATACCTCATATTAAATTTCGTTCAAATTGGCCTCTCGGTTCAGAAAATAGAAATTCTTGGAGGGGCAAAAATTCTTGCCCCTCTCAGAACGAAGGCAAATATTGCCTGTCAAACTTCTCTTGAACAAACTTGAGTGTACACCTCAAATGGAAGCTGCATACCAAATATCAAGTCTCTACTATGGCTGGTTAATGAGAAGATTTTTTAAAATTTTGTGCATTTTGGCCCCACCTCACACCACAATATGAGCAGAAACCCAATTTGAAGAAAAACCCAAATGCCCCTATATAACCGCTACTCATGTGAATTTTCATTGAACTGCAGCCAGTGGCTTGGGAGAAAATGACCCAAACACCACCTTCACGACGTACGATGGACGACAGACGGCGGACAAAAAGTGATCAGAATAGCTCACCCTGACTTTCAGTCAGGTGAGCTAAAAACAGCCAAACACATTAACCCTTTTCCTAACGAATTGGCCGAATCTGCCAGCGTAAATTTTCGAATTTAGCAGATGAAAAAAATACATTTTACAAAAAGTTTCAACAAAACCATATCATGTGACCCCTCATTGGAACAAGTTCATTGAGCTTGTTCCAGTGAGGGGTTACATGATATGTTTTCGTTGACATCTTTTAAAAAATTTTAAAAAAAACAAATAATTAATACAAGACTAACAGTGACCACATGGCCACAGATGCTCCAGACCATGACTTTGATCTGTGACCTTGACCAAACAAAAAATGTTGTGTGCGACACATCATCTCCCCATAAGCAACATGTACGCCAAGTTTCAACAAAATTCAACAAAGTATCTCGGTTATGGAGCGGCAACGAAAATCCTCCTGAAGGACAGACAGACGGATGAATGGAAATGACAAACACTATATGCCCCCGAAAAATTTAGGGGGATGGGGGGCAGAATAATGAATTATGATATCCTGTATGTTGGGTAAAGTGTTAACCCCCTTACCTAATGAATCGGCATGCAGTGGCTCAGTGGCAGGGACCGACCTGGGCATGCGCCAGTGTGTATTTGGTTCTGAAACATCAGGACCTGGCTCTTAAATCTCAGAAATAGGCTTCTCAGTTGGCGCGTAACTTCTCAGATCATATTTTGATATTCTTTCGATGGATAATCGAGAGAGACACTCTTACATGTATTATATATATGATTATCATTTATCATTGTTGTAGAGTGCTTAAGTTAATACTTCAAGTCTTAATTACCAAGCATTAATCTTCACTGTGGTTTCTGATCAAGTCTTGGCTGCCTAAATAGGCAGCCAAGACTTGATCAGAAACCACAGTGAAGATTAATGTTTGCTATAGTGTACTAAATGAAAATGATGAGAGCTGTTACATACTTGCAGTGTGTGTTACAAACAGCAGTGTGACTCCGTAAATTGAAATCTGGCGCATGAATTGAAAAAAATAGGCTCCGAGGCTAGAGCATATTTCAAATAGTCCTGATCAGTCCCTGAGTGGTTAGAGCACTGGACTCTGAACTGAAAGGTCAAAGGTTCAATCCTGACCAGCAGTAACTGTGTTGTGTCCTTGGGCAAAACATTTAATCCTGATTGCCCACCTGGGAGGGAGGGGGGGGGGGGGGGGGGCACAGTGGCAATGTGTACTAAGGCATACTGCACATCAATGCTACACTTTCCTTCAAATGCTGCTTAACTCTACTCATGCAGGTTAGTAAGTTGGAGAATCTGGCAGTTGCTCGCCACTCTCCCGGTACTCCATCTTCCTCCACCCATAAAATGTGACCCTGGCTGTTGAAAGTGTCAATGAACCCTGATGGACAAAGAAAAAACCCTAACAAAACGGTCACATCTGCCCATGTAATTTAAAAATTAAACAGATGAAAAGATATATTTTTAGAAAATCTTTATACATAACCATATCACTAGAACATGCTTGTCAAGCTCATTCTAATGAAGTAGCCACAATCACGATATGATTTTGTTGAAATTTTTTTTTAAATCTGAAGAAAAAAACACTATATTAAACATGAAATTCCAAGCAAAACAGAAAACTAAAAGCAACTAAAAATGTCAAGAAAATGTTTAAAATGCAGGGTATGAGGGGTTAATCATGGAACAATGATACTGAAGAACACGTATGATGAATATAAGTGCCATGGGAAGAGAAGGAGCATAGCAGCGGACCTAAATACTTAGTTAAACATGAAATTCTGAGCTAAACAGAAAACTAAACGCAACTAAAAATGTCAAGAAAAATGTTTAAAATGCAGAGTATGAGGGGTTAATCATGAAACAATGATACTGAGGAACATGTATGATGAATATAAGTGCCATGGGAAGAGAAGGAGCACAGCAGCTTACCTAAACACTAAGCTAAACATGAAATTCTGGGCTAAACAGAAAACTAAATGCAACTAAAAATGTCAAGAAAATGTTTAAAATGCAGGGTATGAGGGGTTAATCATGGAACAATGATACTGAAGAACACGTATGATGAATATAAGTGCCATGGGAAGAGAAGGAGCATAGCAGCTGACCTAAACACTTAGTTAAACATGAAATTCCGAGCTAAACAGAAAACTAAATGTAACTAAAAATGTCAAGAAAAATGTTTAAAATGCAGGGTATGAGGCTTTAATCATGGAACAATGATACTGAGGAACACGTATGATGAATATAAGTGCCATGGGAAGAGAAGGAGTACAGCAGCTGACCTAAACACTTAGTTAAACATGAAATTCTGAGCTAAACAGAAAACTAAATGCAACTAAAAATGTCAAGAAAAATGTTTAAAATGCAGTGTATGAGGGGTTAGTCATGGAACAATGATACTGAGGAACATGTATGATGAATGTAAGTGCCATGGGAAAAGAAGGAGCACAGCAGCTGACCTAAACACTTAGTTAAACATGAAATTCTGAGCTAAACAGAAAACTAAACGCAACTAAAATGTCAAGAAAAATGTTTAAAATGCAGGATATGAGGGGTTAAATCATGGTACAATGATAATAATCATCATACAGCAGCATTATAAAGGCCATGATATGGAAATAGGGCGAGTAAGTGACCTAAATAGAAGCTTTAACATTATTGGACACGTACGCTGAAGCTGACGCCGACCGATCGAGCCATGCCATAAGCTCACACAACTAAAGTTGGTGAGCTAAAAACAAACCAAAAACATGAACTTATTATGGCAAAGAAATAATTACAAAAATAAAAGTAGAAAAACTGTGAGCACTGCTCACTAAATGATACCACCCACTCCCACCAAGAAACATTTTACAACAGTAAAAGTGTGTTTAATGTAGAGAGCGTAAACACTGACACCAATGTTTGAAGGTTTCATTGAAATCCATTCACTAGTTTAAAAGAGGTCGTGTATAGCAAATGCCCCCCCCCCCCCCCCCCCCCCCCCAATTCAGGCTTCAATTGACAAAGACCATTTTTAAATATGGGAAACCCTAAAAATGAAAATATCTGAAAACAAAACAGGAGGTGCATATCTTCAATATATGTAAAAGAAGGTCTGAAAGTTTCAATGAATCTGTTCAATGGTTTAAGAGGAAGAGATGCGGATAGCATATCTGTACAGAATGTCAATTGAATTTGACGAAGTTAATTTTTCAATATGGGAAACTGTAAAAGAGGAAATATCTGAAAACAAAATAGGAGGTGCACATCTTCAATGTATGTAAAATAAAAATACCTGAAAGCAGAATAGAAGGTGCACATCTATAATGTATATAAAAGAATGTCTGAGAGTTTCAATGAAATTCGCCCACTGGTATAAGAGGAGTAGCGGATAGCAGGAGTGTACCCCCCTAAAGCATCACAACAATTTGGCTAAGTTCATTTCGCCTTTTGGGAAAGAGTAAAAAATAAAAATACCTGAAAGCAAAATAGGAGGTGCACATCTATAATGTATAGAAAAGAATGCCTGTAAGTTTCAATGAAATCCACCCACTGGTTTAAGAGGAGTAGCGGATAGCAGATGTGTACCCCCAAAGAGTCACGGACGTACGGACGGAGTAGCAGATAGCAGGTGTGTACCCACCACAAAGCATCACAACAATTTGGCTAAGTTCATTAAGACCTTTGGGACAGAGTAAAAAAAAAAATACCTGAAAGTAAAATAGGAGGTGCACATCTAGAATGTATATAAAAGAATGCCTGAAAGTTTCAATGAAATCTGCCCACTGGTTTAAGAGGAGTAGCGGATAGCAGATGTGTACCCCTCAAAGCATAATGGATGTATGGACGTACGGACGTACCAAGTTCATTTTGCCACATGGGATAGAAAAAATAAAAATACCTGAAAGCAGAATAGAAGGTGCACATCTATAATGTATATAAAAGAATGTCTGAGAGTTTCAATGAAATTCGCCCACTGGTATAAGAGGAGTAGCGGATAGCAGGAGTGTACCCCCCTAAAGCATCACAACAATTTGGCTAAGTTCATTTCGTCCTTTGGGAAAGAGTAAAAAATAAAAATACCTGAAAGCAAAATAGGAGGTGCACATCTATAATGTATAGAAAAGAATGCCTGTAAGTTTCAATGAAATCCACCCACTGGTTTAAGAGGAGTAGCGGATAGCAGATGTGTACCCCCAAAACGTCACAGACGTACGGACGTATGGAAGTACGGACGTACGGAAGTACGTAAGTACGTAAGTACGGAAGTACGGACACCATGAATGCTATATACCGCCCACTTTTCAAGTGGGTGGTATAATAAATGAAAGGGTCAGTGACACTTTAGTAATTAACTTGACTGTGTGCAGTGTTTGATGAAAAGGATGATGTTCAATGTTTATGAAAGGATTATGAAATAAGACAAGAATTGTGATAATTGAGAATATGTTAATTTCTGTTCCCTGCATGCTATGTTTTCAATAAGAATAATTTAAGTGGAGACTGTATTAAAGAATTAAGACCTGGGTAGATGTGGCCCTAACAGTTAACTTATGTCAACCAAAGTTGCCAAGTTAGAGTAAAATCATTCCCAAATGAGTCATTCTACCGAGTTACAATAAAATCCCTTCATAAATACGACCTGTAAACTGTGCTAAAAATTTTCGGGCTTCGGGCCTGGGTAGCCATCACGGTTGACTGATCGTGACCAAAATGAGGCATTCCCATCTAGACATTATACAGAGTCATCCTACCAAGTTACACTGAAATCCCTTCATAAATACAACCTGTACACTGTGCTTAAGGTTTTAAGGCTCTCAAAGTACAACACTGTTATTGAAAAAGAATGGACTGTGACACCTGCAAAGTATCAGTTCGCTCAAAGCTCAGTTGATGTTGGGGAACCCCTTTTTGCTGGAAAGGGGTTAAATTAATATTAATAAAACATTAGTTGCACATACCTGTCACACAAAGTGTCAATCGGAAATTTGAATAGAATGAAAGTAAAAATCCAAAATACACTAATACATGCAAAATGTACGTGGCTGGGTTGTTTTTCGAAGTAATGGGAATTCTCAGAATTCTGCGACTCTCTGACAATTATAATTCAATGCAAATAGAAAGGAAGAATGGACACAGAAATCAGGTCAAGTTACGATCTTGTCGGTAATTTGCATAACCTCTTCAGTGCTTTGTAAATGAATGATTCTGGGATTTAGAGTTTGCTCCTTTCGGGTACAAATGTCAACTTGTCAAGTTAGATAGATTGGGAAATGAGTACCTGTTTTACTGAAAGTAAATGGCATATTCTAAAGTTCGCAACTTCCCCATCAAATTGGGCAGTTGCTTTCTCAAATTCTGACCCGTTTCACTTATTGTCATGTCAGGCAACATGTCAATGCTGTGAATGCAAATGAAAAACAAATCTGACAGGACGGTGGAATCCTAAAGTTTGCGTCTCAAACAGTATCTTTGTGACTAAATGTCTGAGCGCCCTCCACCCCCCCCCCCCTCCCCTCGACATACACTCCCAACTCCCGTATCTACGCCCTTGGGCTTGAATGACTTTTTATAAAGGTGTATGCAGATTGCAAATATAATTTTTTGTTCATTAAATTTACAAGAAACAATCGCAATACCGTTTTACTCCATTTCAAGTTCACTTGTTTGTTATTTAACATATTTTAGTACTATCCTGTCCCAGTTTAATACATAAGATATGGAAAATGTGTATTGTGTTACAAAAACCGAAACCGAAACCAAAAACCGATTTTTTTCGTCCAAAACCAAACCGAGGGAAAATTTCAAAACCGACCAGCTCTATTCCGCACGCATGATGGCAATATCTTATCTTGACATTGTCATGTTAAGCAAAAAAGCGCTCACCCACATGTATGCAATTTAACAACAACAAAAATGGTCAGAGAAACAAAAGATCTACTTTGTGGGGCCAAAATCTAAACATAGTAGGTGAATTTCTTACAGAATTAGACTGATAGCTTGAGAGCTTGGGTTGACTAGTCATGACCATTTCCTTTTCAAACCTTCGAAAGTTATTTCTGAATTCAAGGACTTTCAGGGATTTCAAGGATCTGGAGTTACCTCATGAATTACACATTAAATTCTTTCCAACAGTGTCATACAAAATCATAGTATCACAGTGAAACTAGTTTCAAGACAACTACAAGATAATTTTTTTATCAATTTTCTTTACTCACTATAGATACGGAGTCAAAAAAGAAAGTATAATAAACTTTGAGGAGCAATTTTTTTAGTATTATCAACTTTAATCCCAAACAAATTATTGTAAATTCATATTTCGAGTCTAGCTGTATGAATTTGCATAATTTCATGTTCTTACTGTTGCCAGCGTCACGCCAGAACGTCGCAATTCAGACATGGGGTAAAATGAAAACTTCACACATGCAGACAATAGAGTGTATGTCCACCGTTTGCCTCTTGGATGGCAACACATCGACGGCACATGGACCTGATAAGTCTCTGGATTATCACCCTGTAGTATTGCGTTCCACTCCTGCCTTAGAACATTACGTAAATCGCCTAACATTTGAAGGTCATGAAGTCATACCCGAAGGTCCAATTGATCCCAAAGATGCTCGATTGGCAACAAATCTGGTGAAGTGGGGGACAGGGACGAAGTTTGATGCTCTGCTGCTCAAGAAAGTCACAACAGATACGCGCCACGTGACATCGGGCATTACTGCAATCCGATGTTAGCGTTGAAAACGGGACAAGAACAGCGTTAAGAATTTCTTCCCTATATATATCGCTATCCATTCAGATTACCATTGATGAAGATCAACTGCGTTCGATGGTGCAGGGAATTCCTGCCCAAACCATTGCACTACCCCCACCAAAACGGTTGCATTCCTGCATGCAAGCAACAGAAGACCGTTCTCTTCATCGATGATACACTCTTGCCCTACCATCTGCGCACCGAAGACAAAAACGAGATTCATCACTAAAAAGAACTGTGCTGCTGAGTCCAGCAAACATGCCGACATACCCATTCCATTCCGATGGTACGATGACGCTGGGTAAGGATTGGTCCGTGGTATGGATGCCTTCTTCGGATGCCGTGTTCAGAGAGTCTGTTGCAGACAGTTTGTGCACTGATTCTATTGTTAGTTGTGCCAGGAGTAATTGCTGCTGTCCTCATCGCCAGAAGGAGCGATCCCACATGTGAGATGTCCTGATGTGTCAGTCTTGTGCAGAGGTCATCACTCTTGGTCGACCTGAACACGGTCGGTCGGCAGTAGATCCAGTGATTCTATACCTTCTAAATAGTGGCCACAGTGAATCCGAACTCAGCACCAAGCTCATCTGGAGGTATCCCAGCCTCATGCACACTAAAGGCACGCAACCACTGATTTTCGGTTAACTTTGGCATTTTTTAAAATGTAGGAAGACAAAAACTAGCATGTTTTCTCAATAACCCATGCTCTCTAGTATAACATAACACAAAGAAAATCCTTGGTCACCCATTCAATTTGACATTCTCGGGAAGCACATGCTGTTTTGAAATCCGTAGCAAAATTGTATACAGTTGGGTGGACAACAACATGTCATTAAACTCTTTGCATTACTTCTTCTCCACAAACATGCAACATTAGAACTATTATATTTCATCCTTTATGCTATTTTTTCACATTTGTTTCTATTATACTTTCTTTTTTGACTCAGTATACAAGCCACTGATGCCTGTCATTAGCTGGCAGGCCTTAAAATTTGATTCTCCAGAACTCCTGCTGCAAAAATCAGTTTTCAGTCCTTAAATAATTTAGACTTTAAAAGCGCTGATCTGAGGTAACAAAAGCATCGCCAGATGCGGTTGAATACGCCTGTTAGCCATTTTGAATTGTACCAACTTTGGTTGAGATTCTAAGTCAAAAATGGCCATAACTCATGATGGACGGACAGACTGATAACATAACCAAACTTTATAGTTACATATTTACTAGAGATTAACCCTTAAGGACATAGTTCCAAGTTCAGAGAGTTACTTGTCTTAACCCTTTACCTAACATGAAAAGCAGACGACGCATGCAAAAAAAATTCCGGAATAACAAATTTTTTTCATTTTTTGTCTCAACTAGAGCGCACTGTCACAGTGCCGAAGCTGCAACGATTCGTGCAACACCAAATGATGTTTTAAAACTCGATGGTGACAAAAAAACTTGTTGGTGACAAAAAACTTGTTGGTGACAAGTCCATAAATGTGACAGTAATTATCTGAAAGACACGCACTTTTGAGAGGATGTAGACATCATGAAGATACACTTGCATACCAAGTATGGTGTCATTTCATCAAGTATTTTAGGAGTTATGGTGTTTTTTAAACAGACATTGCCACATACAGAGCTGCTCGTTGCAGCTAAAAACATAGGTTATGACCCCTTATTGGAATGAGCTTGAAGAGCTTGTTCCAAAGAGGGATCATAACCTATGTTTTTGCGACAAAAAATGAAAAATAATGAAAATTAATTGGCGATTTTTGTGAATAGCGGTGGCCGGTTTTGACCGTTACGTTGGGTAAAGGGTTAAATGTACATGTAGAACACAAGTTCCAACATACAGGCTTCTGGTGATCTTCCTGATGGAAGATATACTAATTTGCCATGGTTTCTAGACTAGACACCACTGTTAAGTCAAAGGGTTACTTGAAATTTATTATGAGGGAGCATAAATAAATAGAATTCCCCGGGCCTACGGTTATTTTTAGATGTCACAATTTGTTCATATGTCTTGAGTAGGGCTGCAAGGTATTTCGATATACCAGTTGGTACTGGTATCAAAATCGTAAACGGTTGAATATCGTCCATGAAATTTAACTACCGGTATACCGTCACAAACAGTATGCAATTTTGCAAGGCGGTATTAAATTTTCGAGTAAGACATTCGAGTAAGAACGTATGGCCTTCAGGAATTACTTTTTGCATTGCGTATTTTCGTTGCATTTGCCTGGATTTTCTCCACTGTCTCTTGATATACCGGTATACCGCGGTACTGTTTTTAATATCGTACCCGGTACTGTGGAGCCCACTTAATTGGATATCTCTTAATTGTATATCCCTGTTAATTGAATATAAATTTCCAACACAAAACCATTTGCCATACCTCCAGTACAAAGTTGACCTGTTACTTGAATATAGGTTATAGAGTAAACTCCTGTTAATTGAATAAAAAATCTTGTAACCTGTCGAGAAATTACCCTGATCTCCCCAGTTTTCCTTTGTTTATAGACCTATTTGGCCTCAGTACATCCAATACAGGCATTTAATCTATTATATTTTGTTTGACAGAGCTCATGGAGCTCTGTCAAACAAGATATAATAGAGTAAATGCTAAGTTCATCTCTAGAAAACAGGAAAGTGACACAATACCTGTTAACTGAATACTCCTGTTAACTGAATAATTTTAACTGGCAAAGTGGCTATTCAATTAACAAGGTTCCAGTGTACTAAAATCTGAATACCATACAGTCCTAATCTTGGGCTTGCTACAATTTATGGGGGAATGCCTTCAGACAGTCTCAAAAAAACTGTAACAAGACAAGACAATTACATAGAGACTAAATAACGTCATTTCTGGGATAATATGAAGCATATCCACAGAATAAGACACCTTTGAGTTGTGGTACATGTACTTCAGAATAAAGCCCAAATATGATTTTCAGGACTCTACCGGTTAACCCTTTACCTAACATGAGAAGCAGACAACACTTGCAAAAAAAATTCTTGAATAACTAATTTTTTTCATTTTTTGTATCAAAAACATAGGTTGTGACCCCTCATTGGAACGAGCTAAACAAGCTTGTTTCCAATGAGGGGTCATAACCTATGTTTTTGAGACAAAAAAATGAACAAATAATGAAAATTAATTGGCGATTTTTTAGAATAGTGCCAGCCGGTTTTGAACGTTACGTTGGGTAAAGGGTTAAGGACACTTTCAGAATCTATGTTGAGAATCAAACAAACATTTTGCAAGAATAAAAGTTGATTCTCATCATTTTCATGGTGAGAATCATTTCCATTGATTCTGATTCAAGACCTGGATAGAGATACCCCCCATCAATGCCAAAGCTGTTATTAACAGTAAAAGACAAGAGCAACGCAAAGGGTTGCACATGCCCCCTACGGTGTCATAATGCAATGGTGGCCATATTGAATTGGCTAGCTGGACCAAAAATCGAAAGGAAGCATTGTCTTGTCATCCACAAGTAACCCCTAAAATTATGATTTGATCAATTAAGCAGTTCTTTAGTTAATGGACAGAAACCAAAAGTTAACAGACGAATGGATGGATGGATGGATGGATGGATGGATGGATGGATGGATGGATGGATGGATGGATGGAAGGATGGATGGATGGATGGATGGACAGACAGGCAGAGGGATGGACAAGGTGAAAACATAATCCCCCCAATAGGGTCGGGGGCATAAAAACGAAAGTGTCAATGACACTGCAACTCAACTTTACCAAGAAGGGACTGAACTAAATAGAAAGTTTCAGTAATGTAAAGTCATTCACTCAAGTTCCTACAGATATCATACCAAAGCTACATATGAAATTTTAAAAAGATCGGGTGAGTGATGAACCCTGTAGGGTGTGCTAATGTAATGGTTGACAATTTATATACCGAATCCAAGATGGCCACTGGTGGCCATGTTTTTCAATGAAATTCACAAAAACTTGATAGTTCCCATCTAGACATCACACCAAAGCAACATATATTAGAAAACAAGAAGAATGTTACTAAGGTAACACATGCACCCCCCCCCCCTTGTGACCTTCACCTTTCAGATGCGGTGGAAACTATTATACGCGACACACCTTCTGACTGTCCTTAACATTTGTAAAAACTTTAACAATTGTACTATGATTCATTTCTGAGTTATGGCCGAGACACGAATATTGACCGATTTTTAGTGTGACCTTGAAATGTGACCTTGAACTTGAAGGTACGAACCCGGGTATGGTGTGTGACACATCCACCCACGGACCTTTATAATTGTGTGAAGTTTGATGACTTTGGCCCTAACAGTTTTCGAGTTATTGGCTCGGACACACACACACACGGACACACGAATGGACACATGCACACTTCTATCACTATATGCCACCCGACTCAAGTCGGGGGGCATAAAAACTGAAGAAAATTGAATGTCAATGACACTGCAGCGTAACTTGACCAAGAAGGGACTGAAATAAAGTAATGCCATGTCATTCACTCAAATTTCTACAGAAAAGACATCACACCAAAGCTATATCGAAAATTTGAAAAAGATCGGGTGACAGGTGAGGCCTGTAGGGTGAAATAATGGAATTGTTGACAATTTATATGCCAAATCAAAGATGGCCACTCCCCAGCCATATTTTTAAACAAAATTTAGAAAAATTCTATACCGTCATCTAGACATCATACCAAAGCTACATACAAAATTTGAAAAAGATCGGGTGAGCAGTATGGCCTGCACTGTGAACTAATGGAATTGTTGACAATTTATATGCCAAATCAAAGATGGCCACTCCCCAGCCATATTTTTCAATGAAATTTAGAAAAGTTAAAAAATTTATAGTAATTTATATATTTTTTATACTTACCAATGACCCAGACTTAGCTGGTGCTAACTCCACAAAAACCAGGGCCAAACACAAATTTTGCCCCCCAATCCCCAAAATTTGCATCCAAAACAAAAAGAAATCATGTCCTAAAGGACCTCCATAGTACGACTCTACTGCGCATGCGCAGTGACGCAGTCGTCCCGAAATTGGCGCCAAATATCATTCTTACTGGCAGTGCCTGGTCAGCGCTATGTACTCAGCGGGGAGGCAAGAGTTCCCAACTCAGGGAGGGCCATCCCCGTCTGGGTCATTGGTAAGTATAAAAAATATATAAATTACTATAAATTTTTTAACATTTTTATACTGTACCAATGACCCAGACTTAGCTGAATAGTAAACAGGCTGGAGGGCCTAGGACATAGAGGAAAATCCAATAAGCTCAATTATAAAATAAAGAGGTAACCCCTTAAGGAGAAAAGGAGTATTAGGCTTTACATGTATCTTTCTTATTTAATATTTAAATTAGAAAGATACACTACCCTTAATAATTGAGCACAATAACATTCATGTTCTCTATTAACATCCAGTATAACCTTTATACTAATTATTTTTAAAGCAAGCCAATAAATAAAGTAGTCCAGAGAATTGAGACTCTTTATAATCATTTAAAAGTGTCTGAGTATTGTATATTAAAGCCCGTTTGACACTTGACATATACAAATGCTTCACACCGAGCTACACTTTAAAAATAAGACATGAATGAAATTAAACATTAATATTACACTTTAAAACCATCCCGGAAGCGACTCAGAAATACTGTCTTGGAGGAGGCATTCCCTTGCTTTTCACTATAAAGCAGGTGACCTAAGGGAACACCCCCCCCCCCCCCCCCCCCTTCCCCTTGCCCTGGGTCAAATAGCCCAGAGCGAAGAGGGCAGCCGGACGGAGTCACTGCCGGAACAGAAAGCCTGCATAACTATAGTTGCAACTGTTTAGTGGACGACATTCTGAGCAACAGATAACGGACCTAAACAATGCAGGTCTCCAGAAATGGACTCAATATTTCTGAGATAAAAAATAGTAAATGTGGATGGCTGAGACCAATAAGCAGCCTTCATTAAATCTGTAATAGCAACACTATTAGCATAAGCCCAGGAAGTAGAAAGAGCTCTTACTTCATGAGCAGAAATCTTAAGCACAGACTGCTGAGAAGAAGATAAATCTTCATACGCAGTACGGATAGTTAACTGAATCCATCTAGCAATAGAATGGACTGAAATGTCCTTTCTATTAGGCATCAAAGACAGAAAGAAACGTTTCCGTCCCTTTCTGATGAACTGAGATCTCTGTTTATAGATACGTAGTGCTCTAACAGGACAGAGTAAAGGCCTACGCCCGTCTGAAGACGGAAGAGCCTTAATAACAATAGGTTCCGGATATTTATTAGGAGCCTGATTCTTAGCTAAAAAACCGACATTAGTAGTGAAGGTGATAGTGTTCCCAACACTACGATAATGAGAATCATCCACCGATAGTGCATGAAGCTCACTGACTCTTCTGGCAGAAGAGAAAGCTAAGAGAAAAGCTGTCTTATAAGATAAGAATTTGAAATCTACTGTCCCAAGAGGTTCAAATGGCTTTTCCTTCAATTTAAGGAGAACCCAAGCTAAATTCCACTTAGGAATTAATCTAAGAGTTCTGGGTCTATTTATCGAAAAGTTTCTAACCAATTTCGATAAAGAGACATTAGATCCAATTTGTAAACTATCATGATGTGCATAGGTATCAGATAACATAGATCTATAACCCTTTATAGTAACAGGTTGCAGTTTGATTTCGTCAAACAAGTATACTAGAAAGTTAGCAATGTCTGGTATAGAGGGATCAAATATATCAACAGAATGATCCCTACACCAACGACGAAAAACCTTCCACTTAGCCGCATAGTTTAGCGAAGAGGAGGTCCTCCTACAGTTAGAAATCGCGTCCACTGCTCGTCCTGTAAAGTGCTTGCCATGCAAGAAGGACCGCACAACGGAAAAACGTGAAGGTTGAGACCTTGCGGGTTGTGATGTAGTTGGCGCGATTTCCCCTGCCAAAGAAGATCCTCTCGTGGAGGTAGCTTCCGCGGTAGGTCCCACAACAGACACCTGAGTAGATTTATCCACGGTCTCTGTGGCAACAGAGATGCTACCAACAGAATCTTGCATTGAGATTGTTTTATCTTTAGCAATACTTGTTGAATTAACGGCGCTGGAGGATACGCATATCCTATCATTCCGTCCCAAGGGATCGATAGAGCGTCTACTGCAAATGCTCTTGGATCCGGACACGGGGACACATACGTCTGCAACTGATTGTTGAGATGTGTCGCAAATAAGTCTATCATTGGCCGTTCCCATTGGTAGCAAATCTGATTGAATACTTGTTTGTTGAGAGTCCACTCCGACGGCAACAAGCGACCCTTTCGTGAAAGGGAGTCTGCTAGCACATTCAGACGACCCGGTATGTGACGGACCGAAAGAAGAACGTGATGTTCCAACGCAAACAGAAGGATTCTTTCCGTTAGATTGAACAACGGAACTGAATGAGTGCCTCCCTGATTCCGTATATACGCCACTACTGTCGTATTGTCGGATAGGATTTGGACATGAGCATCGTGAATAATGTCCATCCAGTGACGTAACGCAAGCCAAATTGACATCATTTCCTTGATGTTTATGTGCTTGCACAGGAATTGCGGATCCCAAAGACCCTGGCATCTCGAATCCGTTGGGATTAATGATGCACCCCAACCTGTTTGACTGGCATCCGTCATAATGGTAAAACTCGGATCCGGCAACTGCAGCGGAACTCCTTGAGTTAACCACTGAATGTTTGCCCAAGTCTGAATCTCTTGTTTCACTTGATCTGACAAGAGAACGTCTACATCGAGCGAATGAATTTTCACACTCCAATTCTGAGTCAGGAAAATTTGAAGAGGCCGTGTGCGTAGCCGTCCCATCGGAATGAGATCCGCGGCGGCTCCGCACAGACCTATCAGTCTCATAAATTCTCTCGCCGTGACTTTGTCTGTATTCAGACAATAGCGAGCGTAACAACTGACTAATTTCGCTCTGGTTAACGGCAGACGAACGAGATTGTTGTGCGTCTCGAAGCTCATTCCCAGATGAGTGAATGACTTGGACGGCACCAGATCCGACTTCTCCTCGTTTACTATGAAACCGAGACGTCGGAGCAATAGAAGAAGATTCTGAACATCGTTCTGAAGCGTTAACTCGTTGCCGTACCTCTGAAGAATGTCGTCCAGGTAGGCCGACGTTACCGCAGACGAATGAGCTCGGAAGTAGATCATTACCGAGTTCATTACCCGAGTGAAAGCCCAGGGTGCTAGATTCAATCCGAAGCACATGGCCCGGAACTGATACACCACTCCTAGGACTGCGAAGCGTAGATACTTTCGGAATGTCGGATGTACCATGACGTGAAAGTACGCATCTTTGAGATCTATGCTCGTTGCATAATCGTTCACCCGAATACTCGCTCTGACCGATCGAATCGTCTCCATATAAAACTTCGGAGCGACAATCAGCTTGTTTATCCAGCTCAAATCTATGACTGGACGGAACGAGCCGTCTGGTTTCGGAACCAGAAACAGATGGCTGTAGAATCCCAGCGATTCCTGGTTTTCTACGACCTCTACCGCGTTCTTCATTAAAAGAGACTGCACCTCTGATAGCAGAGCGTCTCTTTTCTGAGGGTTTGACGGAAGATGAGTCCACTTTGGACTTCGAGTTAATGGAGGCTTTCGTTTGAAGGATATCTTTAGACCTTCCGAAGTCACTCCTCTCACCCACGGGTCGTCCGTAATCGACGCCCACTCTTGAGAAAAACTCGACAACCTTCCGCCAACCGGAACGCGATAGAGGTTTGAGCCATCACCTCCTGGATCTGCGAGGCCTGCAGTAGGAGAAACCACGTCTTCCACGACCCGCACCTCGCCTCGTCGACCTCGGGGCGTCCGACCGATTGTCCCGGCCTGAAGGACGTCCCGAACGAGAGTCGCTATCCTGACGGTCTCTCGAATAAGAGCTAGAGGACGCACCGGAACCTCTATAGGAACCTCTCTTGGGCGGATAAGACCCAGAAGTGCCCGCCTTATTCGTGTCTGCTGTATCCGACCTTTTAGGAGCGGATCTAAACAACAGAGAATCACTAGCTTTCTTTTTAATATTATCATAAATAGCGGAAAGCTTGCCGTCAAAGAGAAGATCTCCTGAGACCGAAGCGACTCTAAGAGAGTTCTTCACCTTAGAATCCACTAGTGTGGATGTAGACAGGGCTGCGTCACGTCTAACCAACTCCAGATTTGCCACTGAAAGGGCGGAGTTACACGTGGAATAAGCTACTGCCCTTGAAAGAAGTCTTAAGGAGGATTGTATATCCTGAAACTCTTCCCCTTGAAGACGCAGTGATAACGCCTTCGTAAGGTGATCTGCGTAAGATAAGGCATCTAAATTGGCTCTGTTAGACGCAATAGCTGTTTCCAACACTGCGGTTGGAATAGAAGCTGACGACGGTAATGATAGCTCTAAGTCTTCCGCCTCGTCGTCCATACGCAGAGGAACTCTCGGTATACCCTGACCTGCCGTGTCGAATTTATTCCTTGCATTAATGAAAGGCAGGTTGAGAGTATTTGCGGACAAGAAGCCTGCTTTCCCCGTCCTGGAAGCAAGTTTAAAAATAGCGTCGTTCAATAATTCAAATGTTCTTGCAACATTATTGGACTGCGACGGAAACTCGGGAGCGATGTCCCTGAACCGCTCGAAAAAATCAGAGTCCAATGACGCTATAATTCTCCTGTCCGGAAGCGCAGCAGTCTGGCCCGACGGAACAACTTGAGGAAGAAAGTGCCGGATGAAGTCCACGGCAGCTTTGTGTTGTTCCGAAAGGGATAGCTCCAATTCATCCGTATCCCTTTCACCATCCGGTCGGACCTCCCGATGTTCCCGGTCGTCCGCCCCCGATGCTTCGGCGGAGCGTACCGACCCAGCGCTGTCGGATAATTCTCGATCCGACACCGTCTCTGTCGGCTGCTGGGATGCTGCGATAAGCTGTGCTATCTGCACTAGAATGTCCGACGTCGAGACCTGCGGAGGAGCGGTCTTTCGCTGCTTTGCCGAGGGCA
Organism: Pictodentalium vernedei; assembly: GCA_031216915.1. Classification (NCBI taxonomy): domain Eukaryota; kingdom Metazoa; phylum Mollusca; class Scaphopoda; order Dentaliida; family Dentaliidae; genus Pictodentalium; species Pictodentalium vernedei. The sequence continues at coordinate 99,612,697 of CM062288.1, forward strand.
GCTCCGCATCAGATGGCTCCCGCATACTTTTCCTATGCGAACGTCCGGAGTCCATCGGTCTCGAATCCCTGGCTGCCGGATGGTGTGACCTGGTCGCCGAAGAATCCTTCATCGGCGAAGCTGGCAAAATATCGGAGGTCACGCAGCCAAGGTGCGGTCGTGTGCGCCGGCGAGAAGAGGAAGCCTTAACAGTCTCTGCGGACTGCTTATACAACGGAGCGTCCCGAGCGACGGACGTATGCTCCGCTAAAGACACATTTTGTACCACAACATCTGGTCCCAGATGTTGTTGTACGAGAGAGGGGCCTCTCTCGCTCGCGGCCCGGCTGGACCTGGACGAGCTAGGAACCGGACTAAAAGGCTTCCTCCGTTCTCGTTCACTATCCGCCGTCACTGGGTGTGCATCTATTATTTTTATAGTGCTCGCATCACCCAAAATTTCCTCTTGAACCGCATCGGACGAACCCGGCTGCCGAACCATTCGGTGAATGGACGCTACACCGGGCGAGCTAGCGGACGACATTTGTCTAATCTCCATGAGCACTTTTGCCGCTAGCTCTGTATTTATTTGTGACGACGGACGCACACTTGAAGAAGATAACATGGAAACATCACCCTGTTCTGGTTCCTCTGAAATAGAAACTGAGAGAGTAGAGTGACCTTGTGGAGAAAGAGCCGGCATCGCTCTTTCTCCAGAAACAACATATCGTGACACACGTTTCCAATGTTTCTCATCCCAATGTTCACATACAGGACAGGGATTAATGCGAGAACACTGACTACAATTAATGCAATAATCATGAAAGTCAGAGGAAGATTTCTTCCTATTACAATTTGAACAAGTTCCCTTCATTGTGAAAGAACAACAATAAGTCCTAGTTACTCGCAAAAACCCCTGACACAAAGATACATAATAACATGATCCATTAATAAATGAAAAAACAATTGCAAAACAAAATAATTTTGAAAAAAATTTTTTTCAGAGAAGCCCAAGTTGCTGAAAAGTAACGTTGAGCCCCGATGGATCCGATGGCAAAGTGTGGTCAAAAATTTTAAAATTATATAAAATAATTAATGAGACACTTTCGGATAATATAAATGTATCTTATAATGAGATAAACTACCTCAAAGGCAAACAGCCCCCCTCAAAAAAGGCTGTTGCCAATGAAAACAAACAGTGTAAACACAGAAGAAAACATGACTCCAGGCACTGAAAAAAACTGGCCCGGAATCAGTCATCAATTACACTCTATCTGATGCAAAACAGAGACTCCCAGGGGAGAATCTGCAGAACATCAGATGGAAGATGCAGAACACAAACGTTATACACCCATGGGTGAAAACGTAACTATGGGGAAAATAACAGAAAACATTCTGTAACCAAGCAACTCTCCCAGGGAATTTTTAGAAATGAAACTTCTCAAAAATATGCCAAAAGCATGGGAGAATTGCAAGGGGGGACTTTAGAAGGTTAGGGGAGAGGAAACACTGAATAAGCAGTGCAACAATTAGCAAGAATGACAACAAGAGGCGTTTGCCTCGAAAATAGGCAACTTAACATAATTTCAACAAAAAATTTTAAGTACAGCCCTGATTATTTTTTGCCACTTCTTTTTTCCTCTCCTCCTTCTATCCTCCTTAGAATCACATTTTCTCCAAGAATTACGTGTCTGGCATCCTTTAAACTGAGATTTACAAGCACAAAGATCAGTGAGATGTTGACTGATGAAGGGCCAAACAGAGAATGATATTTGGCGCCAATTTCGGGACGACTGCGTCACTGCGCATGCGCAGTAGAGTCGTACTATGGAGGTCCTTTAGGACATGATTTCTTTTTGTTTTGGATGCAAATTTTGGGGATTGGGGGGCAAAATTTGTGTTTGGCCCTGGTTTTTGTGGAGTTAGCACCAGCTAAGTCTGGGTCATTGGTACAGTATAAAAATATTCTATACCGGCATCTAGACATCATACCAAAGCTACATACAAAATTTGAATAAGATCAGATGAGCAGTATGGCCTGTATGGTGTGCTAATGGAATTGTTGACAATTTATATGCCAAATCCAAATTGGCCTTTGATGGTTTTTCAACGAAATTCAGCAAAATTTGATAGCTCCAATCGAGACATCGCACCAAAGCTACCTATACAATTTGAAAAAGATCAGGTGAGAGATGCGGAATGTAGGATGTGGTAATGGATTAAGCCTTTTTCGAAACTACCATCTTGGAGTTTAGTCTATGCAAGGTCACAGATCGTGAGGTGTAAACAAAGTGATTTCCATGTTCGTCGTGTTGAGTTTTGTGTCAGCCAAGTCAACTAGTTTTGTGAAATATCAAGTTTAAATTTGTAGAACAGATGTTATTCAAATTAACTGAAGGGGCAACCCTCGACAACTTTAAACGATGGTCTACTGCAAGCTTAAAGAGAATTTTTTACGGAAGTGAGGACTTATATTGAGTGGCAACAAGGAAACACCCGTTACATGGAGTGTCTCGGTTTGGGAAATCCCTGGAAGTTGTCGAAACAATGCCCACGGCCACAGAGTTTTGACACAAAGTGCATTCAAACACCATTTAACTGGTAGAGTGCTAAATTATTTTTGGTCATCCAAATTTGTCCATGTATCTTTGTCTTGTTACAATTTGTGGGAGAGTGCCACTTGGCACTTTCCCATAAACTGTAACAAGGCAAACCCTCACAGACTAAATAATTTTAATTCCAAACTAATATGAAGCATATCCACAGAATATAAAGGCATCAAGTTGTGGCACCTGCAGTAATGAATAAGGCCCAAATATGGGCTTCCAGCACTCGACCAGTTAAGTTGATAGGAACTCAATTCGGAATAGTGAAAGTTCTCATACAATATTGCCATTACCTTAAACAAATGGTAACCTTGGATAAATGTTTTTTTGAATTCACACTAATGAACGCAATGGGGACCAAAGCACTTCACCTGCTCTCTTCTCCCATTGTTTACAATGTGTTTTCTTGAAATGTTTACACCTTGTCATCTGGGACCTTGCATAGATTAAAAGCCAAGATGGCAATTTTGAAAAAGGCTTATTGTTGACAATTTATTTGCCAAACTCAAGATGGCTGCGGGTGCCCATGTTTTTGAACAAAACTCAGAAAAATTTGATAGCTTCCATCTCGACATTACACCAAAGCTACATATGAAATCTAAAAAACATAGGGTAAGAGATGCATGCGGCTTGTAGGGTGAGCTAATGGAATTGTTGACAATTTGTATGCAAAACCCAAGATGGCCACCTGCATCCATGTTTTTCAACAAAATTCAGAAAAATTTGATAGCTCCCATCAGGGACTGATCAGGACCATTTAAAATACGCTCTAGCCTTGGAGCCTATTTTTTCAATTCATGCACCAGATTTCAATTTACGGAGTCACACTGCTGTTTGTAACACACACTGCAAGTATGTAATAGCTCTCATCATTTTCATTTAGTACACTATAGCAAACATTAATCTTCACTGTGGTTTCTGATCAAGTCTTGGCTGCCTATTTAGGCAGCCAAGACTTGATCAGAAACCACAGTGAAGATTAATGCTTGGTAATTTAGACTTCTTGAAGTATTAACTTAAGCACTCTACAACAATGATAAATGATAATCATATATATAATACATGTAAGAGTGTCTCTCTCGATTATCCATCAAAAGAATATCAAAATATGATCCGAGAAGTTACGCGCCAACTGAGAAGCCTATTTCTGAGATTTAAGAGCCAGGTCCTGATGTTTCAGAACCAAATACGCACTGGCGCATGCCCAGGTCGGTCCCTGCTCCCATCTGGTCATTACCCCAAAGCCACGTATGACATCTGAAACTGATCAGTCCAGAGATACAGCCTATAGGGTGTGCTAAACGAATTGGGGATGGTACAGACATATGGATGTATGGATGGCCGACGGATCACAACCCATCACAATAGCTCATACTTGAAGTTGGCCAATACAGCTAAAAAAAAAAAACAATTATTATTCAAATTAACTGAATTTTGGTGCTCTTCGCCTACAACCCATTTCTGCATCATTCATTAAATGGCCAAAATAAATTAAGGGGAGTTTATTTCATTTTTTTTTAGGGGGGGGCAGGGGGGGCTGGGGGAGGGGGATGAGACAGCCTGGAATATCATACAATTTATAAAAAATTGAATAATTTCATACCTTGAATATGTTGGCCCTTTTCTAATAAGAAAGCTTCTGTCTTCTCTTTTAAATGCTGTATGTAAATGGCAGTCTTCTCGAATACTTCAGCCATACTCTAAAATATTGTGAAAAAACACATTATTTTCCACTGCAGTATGTACAAAAGAAGAGTTGTACCATTTTCAAATTGTGACTCAATTTCAGTTCTGGTTTGGTAATGTTGAATGAAAGTGTCAATGACACTGTAGCTCAACTTGTCAAGACAAAGACATGTACATGTATAGTATGTGACACAGCAATGACAGCCATCTAGGTAATGACCTGATAACAAAGGTACATATAAAGTATTGTAACGGTCTGTACATAAATACTGACCGTTGCCTGTAACAAATGTATAGGTAAAGTATTGTAAAGGTGGGTGACAGTCAGATGCTAAACTAGAAAAGAAATCTTTGAGTCCCAGAGTGGGTCTGACTGAACCCCAAAATATTTGTTCTCCTAGCACAGTGATAACAAAGGCACCCCAAAACACACTCATTCCTGTCCCAAGGTGAAAACAAAGGTACCCAAGAAGTTTCGTGAAGATCAGTTCACAAATATGAGCTGTGTAGAAGTTGTGACAAAAAACTGATTGGACCTACTTTCGGTACAAAATGGCCACTGGCAGCCATCTTGAATTTTGGACCGCACCCAGAAACACTCGTTCTCGTCCCAAGGTGATAACAAAGGTACCCAAGACGTTTCGTGAAGATCGGTTCATAAATACAGACTCTAGCCCAAGCCGTATTGACATGTGTACTTCTGTGTGTAAGTAGCACTGAAAAAATCAAAGTTCATCTAATTTGCATAATTTCTGCACGAGAAAAAAACCCGTATTATATATGATGTATCCCATGCTACTAAACAATCACACAAAAAATTATTCAAATCAGCGCTTTCATATGGAAGTTCTGTGCAAAAATCTGATTGCACCTAATTTTGTACAAAATGGCTGACATCGGCCATCTTGAATTCGGACCGGACCCAAAAACACTCGTTCTCGTCCCACGGTGATAACAAAGGTACCCAAGGAGTTTTGTAAAGATTGGTTCATAAATATGGCCTCTAGCCCGAGCCGTATTGGCATTTGCACTTACAGTGCTGAAAGTAACACCAAAAAACATCAAAGTTAGTCTAATTTGCATAATTTACGCACGAGAAAAAAACCCGTATTATATGTGATGTATCCCAGGGTACTAAACATTCATACAAAAAATTATTCAAATCAGAGCTTTCATATGGAAGTTCTGTACAAAAAACAGATTTCTGCATCGTCGGTACAAAATGGCGGCTGGAAGCCACCTTAAATTTCGGACCGCACCCAAAAACACTTGTTCTCGTCCCACGGTCATAACAAAGGCACCCAAGAAGTTTCGTAAAGATCGGTTCATAAATACAGCCTCTAGCCCGAGCCGTATCCAATTGTTGACGGACAGACGGCCAGACGGCCAGACGGGCCATGGCATAAGCTCAAATTTGGCTTCGCCAAAGTTGAGCTAAAAATTTGGTTCTATATTCAGCTTTTTAAATTAATACCAGGAATGGGAATTTCACAGCTCTGCAGCACCAGGCTCTGAAAGTCAATCATTATACCCGAAATATTCATAGACCATGGTATCAATGATTGCATATTATAGTTTAGGAGGTTATAGTGAATATCATTTTTTTCCAAGACCAGAATTACCATTGGAACTATGTTTTAATCTTGCAAACGGAATTTTCCAGTTACTGGTTCAGAAAATGAGTAATGCAGGGGAAATTAACATTTATTTATTTATTTATTGGGGTTCAACAACACTTTCGTCAGCCAGATTTACCTTGTGTCGGACAGTTTTACAGGTGGAGGAATCTGGAGTTCCCAGAGAGAACCACCAAGCAGTGGCGAGTAACTCTCAGACTCCCCAATGTACTAACTCCACACAAGCAGGATTAGCATTGGTTGAAGATAAGCGCACCATCGGCATGCAGTACGCCTTAGTACACAATGCCCCCATGCCCCCTCATGGACAATTGGGATTAAGTGTCTTGCCCATGGACACAACATGGTTGCCGCAGGTAGCATTCGAATCGAAGACCTCTCGGCTTGCAGCCTGCATCTCTACCTACTGAGCCACTGCACTCGTGGGTAATTCGTAGACTAGAATTGGGAATCAAAGGTTGTGGAATGCAACCTTTGATTCCCAGTTCTGTCCTATGAATTTCCTGTATATCGGGACCAATATTTAGAAACAACAACCGGAAAATTCTTGGTATCATGACTGACTCTCAAAAATGTGAACTAGAAAACTCCTGTTTCCAGGATTAAACCCTATTTTAAATGGTGAAAATCAATCAGAAAAATACACATATACAGTCCTTTTTTGAATGCCCTGATAGTGGATATTTATGGGGTTTTTTCTCTTGATGCTGCATGTATGCCAGTTATATTCTAGAATTTAACACACCTGATAGACATACACAAATATAAGGCCAAATCACTCATTCCCCAAATACAATAAATGCAAATCTGACAATTGTTCTGGTCAACACAGGCCTGTCGATTTGAAGTGAATGGTCATTTTGGTTGCGTGGAGGTTACCTATTTATTTATTTATTTATTGGTGTTTAAGGTCACATATTTATGCACAATGGCTAATCATGACCGTGACAGTTTTACGGGTGGAGGAAGCCGGAGTACCCAGAGAGAACCACCGAGCAACGACGAGCAGCTGCCAGCTCCCCAACATCGTAACTCCGCACTGCAGCACAGGCAGGGTTAGATTGGTTGAAGATATGCGCACCATCGACGTGCAGTACACCTTAGTACACGGCGTCATCGTGCCCCCACGAGGGCAATGGAGATGAAGTGTCTTGCCCAAGGACACAACGCGGTTGCCGCAGGTGGGATTCGAACCGAGGACCTCTCGGCTTGCAGCCTGCACCTCTACCAACTGAGCCACCGCGCTCCCCTGGAGGTTACCTAAAGTGAAAAACACACAAACGAAAAACAGGTTGCACCAAATTGTTGCCGGATCACGCAAAATGTTTGCCAAGTTGAATGATTAGTACGAGTGAATGGTGGAATGAAGCTGAGCATCAGCCAATTATCAGCTGCATAGGTGTTTGCATCTACCTGCAGTATAGCTGCTGTGTTGGCCAATTACTGGCCAACAAAGCAGCTATACTTCAGGCAGTTGCAAACACCTATATGCTCATGACTGTTGATGTTCAACAGCAATTTAAAGTGTTTATCATCTTAAGATGTAACATAGGTACAGGGGGCACGGTGGCTCAGTAGGCAGAGGTGCAGGTTGCAAGCCGAGAGGTCCTCGGTTCGAATCCCACCTGCGGCAACCGCGTTGTGTCCTTGGGCAAGACACTTCACCCTCCTTGCCCACGTGGGGGCAGGGTGACGTTGTGTACTAAGGCGTACTGCACGTTGATGGTGCACTGTCTTCAACCAATGCTAACCCTGCTCGTGTGGAGTTAGTATGTTGGGGAGCTGACAGTTGCTCGCCGTTGCTCGGTGGTTCTCTCTGGGTACTCCGGCTTCCTCCACCCATAAAACTGTCATGGTCATGATTAGCCATTGTGCAGAAATATGGGACCTTAAACACCAATAAATATTATTAATAAACATAAGTACAAAATCAGAAACGGCAATAATTCATGTCTCTGCCACAAAAAGTGATTATGGAGGTCATACTCTTCTGGAGCACACTAGCCCATGCCAAGATTAGGCTATAATTGCAACTAATTTGTATCTGGATTGCTGCTACATAGTCTCATTATTGTTCCTAAGGATTCATCTCCATTCATTAGGATATTGCCCTCGGGAGCAAGAACTTGGCTTTGATACAACAGTTCAAATATGAGCATAATTGTAATACATATATATTTAGGTTACCGAACGTGTTACCTGAATCAAGAACACTGAAACTGACGATAGATTACCAAAGCTCAGACCAGGTAAATGATAAATAGGTTACGCAAAATTCCGAAAACAGCAGGCCTACGACACTTGCTGTTTTTTAAAAAAAAGAAGTATTCTCGGTTTTCTGTGATACCAGTGGTTTCGGTTTCCAATATTAAAAGAAAAAAAAATAAATCAAGAATAGGTCAACCCTTTACCCAATGCACATAATATCAAAATTTGTAATTTTAATTATTATTTTTTTTCAAATTTTTCACAACCTTTCAACCAATCATATCATGTGACCTCTCAATGGAATGAACTCAGCGAGGGGTCACATATCATATGGTTTTGTTGAAAATTCCAAAAAACAAAAACTTTTTATTCAATTGCTCAATTTGTTTTTAACCCTTTACCCAACACTGACGATATCAAAATTTATTATTTTAAATACCATTTTTTCAAATTTTTCAAAAAATTTCAACAAAACCATATCATGTGACCCCTTGTTGGAGGGTCACATGATATGGTTTTGTTGTATTTTTTTGAAAAATATTATTTCAACTGCATATTACGTGGGCGGATGCGGGCGATTCGTTGGGTAAAGGGTTAATGTAGATGAACGGTGAATGCAGCCAATTTATTAGGAGAAGGGTTTCGTCCGCTTACAAGACAACAACCAGGTTCAAAACGTCAATTGAATGGATAGAATAAATGCTAGTCTTTTCAGTTAATGATACTTACTGGTTTGTGATGATCACCACTGTCTTTATGGATGTCTGGCAGAAGATCCTCCAAACGACTGATCGCTACTTTAATTCTACCTTTTCTCAGTTTCTCTTTCTCGTTGTGAGAAATTTTCTTCTGCATCAGTTTATCTCTGTAAATAAAATCTTAGCTGTGCTCATTGAAATAACACATAGCATATCTTGATATTCAATAAATGAAAGTGTCAATGACACTGTAGCTCAACTTGACAAACTTGAACTTGGTAAGTTATAAATGAAATGGCAAAATTGAAGATCATTGGTACCAATGTGATTTGGTGAAATTTCAACATAACAGCATTGTGTGTGCACAAGGTCAGAGTAATCCATGCATTTTTAAATGTAAACTGCAAGACTGGCTAAAGGAAGAATGTTGATACACAAATGCTGGACGTTCTGAGGTTATTGTAAATGGCAACTTTTTTCACAGAAATGAATGCTAATCAATATCTCTTATCTAAAGGTCTTGCCTAATGAGCACACCAAGTTCAAAAACAATCCTATGATAAATGTGGCCTGTAGGCCATGTCAAAGAAGAATTTTGATGCACAAATGCAATAAATTCAAAGATTGTTGCTAACAGCAACAGTTTTAGATGGAAATGAAAAGAAAATCAATAGCTCCTATCTTTGTCACCCTGCATAAGCATACAAAGTTTCAGAACAACCTGATAATGAATGTGTCCTCTGAGGCATGCCAAAGGAAGATGTTAATGCACAAATGTATTGAGTTGAAGGTCATTGCTTATGGCAATGTTTTTTGTTTTTTTTTATGGAAATTCATAAATATACACTGCAGAGTGTGCAAAAGGGATAAGTTGATGCACAAATCAATTAAGTTCTAAGGCTGGTGATAACGACGATAATTTTTTATGGAAAAGAAAAAAGCAATAGCTCACATCTAGAGGTCACCCCGAACACACATACCAAGTTTCAAAGTGATTCGATCATAAATGTGCCTTGAAGGTGTGTTAAAGGGAAATATTGAGGTCTGACTAAACTAAGTTCAAAGGTCAGCGGCAACATTTTTTGACAGAAATGGAAGAAAATCGACAGCTCCCATATAGATGTCACCCCACACAAGCACACCAAGTTTGCAAGTGATCCAATCATAAATGTGCCCTGCAGGGTGTGTCAAAGGGAAATATTAATGCTTAACTGCACTATATTCATTTATTTATTTATTGATGTTTAAGGTCACATATTTATGCACAATGGCTAATCAGACCATGACAGTTTTACAGGTGGAGGAAGCCGGAGTACCTGGAGAGAACCACCGAGCAACGACGAGCAGCTGCCAGCTCCCCAACATCGTAACTCCGCACTGCAGCACAGGCAGGGTTAGATTGGTTGAAGACATGCGTACCATCGACGTGCAGTACGCCTTAGTACATGGCGTCATCGTGCCCCCACGCGGGCAATGGAGATGAAGTGTCTTGTCCAAGGACACAACGTGGTTGCCGCAGGTGAGATTCGAACCGAGAACCTCTCGGCTTGCAGCCTGCACCTCTACCTACTGAGCCACTGTGCTCCCCCTTAACTGCACTAAGTTTTTAATAAGGTCATCAGAGGTTGTTGCCAATGGCAACTATTTTTGACAGAAATGGAAGAAAATCGACAGTTCCCATCTAGAGGTAACCCCAAACAAACATACCAAGTTTCAAACCATCCTGATTATAAATGTGTCCTGTAGGGTGTGCCAAAGGAATATGTTGATCCCTGACTAAACTAAGTTCAAAGGTCGTTGCAAGTGGCAACATTTTTTGACGGAAAATGGAAGAAAATCAATAGCTCAATTCGATCATAAATGTGCCCTGTAGGGTGTGACAAAGGGAAATATTGAGGTTTGACTAAACTAAGTTCTAAGAATGTTGCCAGCGGCAACATTTTTTGACGGAAATGGAAGAAAACCGATAGCTCCCATCAAGAGCTCACCCCAAATAAGCATACCTAGTTTCAAAGTGATCTGGTCAAAACTGTGCACTGCAGGGTGTGCCAAAAGCGAAATATTGATGCATAACTGCACTAAGTTCATCAAAGGTCATTGCCAGTGGCAACATTTTTTGACGGAAATCGAAGAAAATCGATAGCTACCATCTAGACGGAAACCCCAAACAAGCATACAAAGTTTTAAACTGATCTGATCATAAATGTGCCCTATAGGGCATGCCAAAGGAATATATTGATGCCTGACTATTATATTAAACTAAGTTCAAAGGTTGTTGCCAACGGCAACATTTTTTTATGGAAATGGAAGAAAATCGATAGCTCCCATCTAGAGGTCACCCCAAATAAGCATACCAAGTTTCAAAGTAATCCAATAATAAATGTGCCCTGCAGGGTGTGCCAAGGGAAAATTTTGATGCATAACTGCACTTAGTTCATCAAAATTTGTTGCCAGCAGCAACATTTATTGGCAGATATAGAAGAAAATCGATAGCTCCCATCTAGAGGTAACCCCAAACAAGCATACCAAGTTTCAAACCAATCTGATCAAAAATGTGCTCTGTACAGCGTGCCAAAGAAGTATATTGATGCCTGACTAAAATAAGTTCAAAGATTGTTGCCAGCGGCAACATTTTTCAACGGATGAAAATAGAAGAAAATCGATAGCTCCCTTCTAGAGGTCACCCCAAACAAGCATGCCAGGTTTCAAAGCGATCCGATCATAAATGTGCCCTGTAGGGTGTGCCAAAGGGAAATATTGAGGTCTGACTAAGAACATTGGCCGCGGCAATACCACTTGTTCTCGTCCCAAGGTGATAACAAAGGTACCCAAGAAGTTTCGTGGAGATCGGTTCATAAATACAGACTCTAGCCCGAACCAAATTGACATGTGCACTTACTGTGTATAAGTAGCACTGAATAAATCAAAGTTCATCTAATTTGCATAATTTCTGCACGAGAAAAAAACCCGTATTATATGTGATGTATTCCATGTTACTAAACATTCATACAAAAATTTATTCAAATCAGAACTTTCATACAGAAGTTCTGTACAAAAAACTGATTGCACTAACAAAGTACAAAATGGCTGCTGGTGGCCATCTTGAATTTTGGACCGCCCCCAAAACCACTAGTTCTCATCCCAAGGTGATAACAAAGGTACTCAAGAAGTTTCGTACTGATCGGTTCATAAATACGGCCTTTAGCCCGAGCCATATTGGCATTTGCAGTTACAGTGCTGAAAGTAACACTAAATAGATCAAAGTTAATCGAATTGGCATAATTTATGCACGAGAAAAAAACCTGTATTATACGTGATGTATCCCATGGTACTAAACATTCATACAAAAATTTATTATTTTTTCAAATCAGAACTTTCATACCTAAGTTCTGTACAAAAAATTGATTGCACTAACAAAGTACAAAATGGCAGCTGGTGGCCATCTTGAAGTTTGGACTGCACCCAAAACCACTAGTTCTGCGCAAAAATCTGATTGCACCTAATTTTGTACAAAATGGCTGCCAGCAGTCATCTTGAATTTCAGACCAGACCCCAAAACACTCATTCTGGTCCCATGGTGATAACAAAGGTACCCAAGAAGTTTCATAAAGATCGGTTCATAAATACGGTCTCTAGCCCGAGCCTTATTGGCATTTGCACTTACAGTGATGAAAGTAACACTAAATACATCAAAGTTAGTCTAATTTGCATAATTTATGCACGAGAAAAAAACCTGTATTATATGTGATGTATCACATGGTGCTAAACATTCATACAAAAAATTATTCAAATCAGAGCTTTCATATGGAAGTTCTGTACAAAAAACTGATTGCACTAACAAAGTACAAAATGGCAGCTGGTGGCCATCTTGAAGTTTGGACTGCACCCAAAACCACTAGTTCTGCACAAAAATCTGATTGCACCTAATTTTGTACAAAATGGCTGCCTGCGGCCAACTTGAATTTTGGACTGGACCCCAAAACACTCGTTCTCGTCCCACGGTGATAACAAAGGTACCTAAGAAGTTTCGTAAAGATCGGTTCATAAATACGGCCCCTAGCACGAGCCTTATTGAATTGTTGATGGACAAACAGACGACTGGCCATGGCATAAGCTCAAATTTGACTTATGTCAAAGTTGAGCTAAATATTGAAAGAATGTGAGAGATGATATGTGGACTAAATGTCTCTCACTCTCCTCTCCTCTCCTCCTTCCCCCCTCCCCCCCCCCCCCCCCCAATACTCAAAGTCATGTACAAGGCAAAACAATGAATAGGTCTTGGAAATTGTGGACTAAATGTCTCTCACTCTCCTCTCCTCTCCCCCCCCCCCCCCTCCCAATACTCAAAGTCATGTACAAGGCAAAACAATGAATAGGTCCTGGAAATGCAATCTTCTGGCTTCTGAAGAGTAGGGGCAAAATCAGTTGGGGAAAAAAACATGGGAAAAAACCTGAGGCGAAATAAAATGAGACATAACTAGTTTTTGAACTTGATCAAGTGATTATAGCAACAAACTCACAAACCATATTTTTTTGAAAATAACTGAAGTTTCAGTTATCGAGATGATGGGATAAAAGTAAGGAAAAATTAATAAACTAAGGGTCACACATGTAGGTCAAGTAAGAAATTGTATGGAACAGGTATTCAAAATAAATAATAAAAAAATTTAGCAGCAGACTCATCACAAATTGTTGAAATCCATTGACCTTTTTTTTATCTCAGAGAGACCAAATATCCTGATGAATCAACAAATTAAGGGTCATGACTCTGGTACAGTACAGCCAATTGTGGACTGGTCAGTTTCAATGGGTGGGCAATATTTTCACGGATGCAATTATATTAGTTTCCAAACACTAATTACAGGAATAATCATAAAATATTTAATTAAAATTTTGCTGCTGATGATTTTTATTACCTGGTAAACGCATGCGTGGACAACACTGCCCATACATAGATTATGACCAATCCACAGTGACTGTACTGTAAGACCAATTAGACAAAACTGATTTTTGAACACGAACAAGATAAAATGGCAACAAATCCACTCACAAACCTGAAATTGTTGGAATCTATTGACATTCAGTTGAGTTAATAGGCCAACGAATAAAAATCACAAAAAATTAACAAACTCAGGGCCATAACTGCAGTAAGAACTAGAGGCCCCATGGGGCCTGAGGAACTCACCTGACAAAATTTTTAAAGAAGGATTTACTTAGCATTTATGGCTAGTAAACACTAGAGGAATAAAGTCATGTAACCATTCAACACTCTGTTGTCCATCAAGATGTTTTTTTTATCTGGTATTGAGATGCTGTCACACAAATAATGCCCAGCTTTCTAATAATGAAAAATGGGCAGCCCAAATATCAGCCAAGGGACTTAATTTCAAAAAACTTGAATTAACTAAGCAATAAACAAGATATAATAGAATAAATATTCAGTTTACAACTGGAAGAAAGAATATGACCCCCCATTCCTGTAAATTGTATACACCTGTTCTCAAGTTACTGACTCAAGCTCATACAAACAAAACAAGAGGCCCCCAGGCGCTCACCTGACAAGGTAGCCTAAATATCAACCCAGGGAATTGATTTGAACAAGTTCCATCTGCCCTTCCTAAGAAAAGCTTATACCAAATATCTGAAGTTTCTGACTGGTGGATCTGAAAAAAAAAGATTTTTAAAGAATATTCATCATATTGAACTAAGTTATACTTTGGGCTCCCACAGGGAGTCCAAATATGAACCCAGGGACTTGGCATGAACAAACTTGAATCTTACCTCCCTGAGGATGCCGAATACCAAATATCAAAAGAGTCTGACTACTGGATCTGTATAAAAATATTTTTAAAGAATATTCCTCCTCGAAGTCATATCGAAATCTCCTCACCCGCATTATTTAATCGTTCTTGTGTCAGTTAACAAAAATATAGGAACTGCGATGGTTCCCTCACATCTAAACGACTCCATTATGCCACTATGGGCGGAAAAGGACGTGAAGAATAAAACTTCTCCAGAAAGAAGACCCTCTCATGGAGGAAGCTTCTGGGGTGGCGTCCCATAACATACAATTGAGAATACTGATACAAGATTTCTTTGACAACCGAGGTGCAACTGGTAGGATTCTCAACAAGACTGTTTAATCTTAAACGTAATCTACTGAATCAAATGAAATGGAGGATATGCGTATCCTATCATTCATCCCCAAGAATTCTGCAGAGCGTCTACTGCATGCGCTCAATAATCTGGGCATGGCGACACAAATGACGGTAACGAATTGTTCCCGTGCGTCGCAAACTGAACTATCATGGGGTGATCCCACTTGTAGCCAAACTGTCCAAATAATTGCATGTTGAGCGTCCATACAAATGAAGCTGGCAACCTTTCCAAGGAGCGAGTCTGCTAGTACGTTCAGACGACCCAGTATATGATGGATAGAGAGATGGACATGAAAATTCTTCTCCGTTAGTTATCATAACAAAAATGAATGGGCCGCCCTGGTTCCTGATGTACTCTACCACTATCGAGTTGTCCAACAATAACTGAACAAGCTTGTCCGCATTAATGTAGCGCTAACAATACTGACATCATTCTTGATGTTTATGTGTTTCTCCAGAAACCGAGGGTCCCCAAGATCACTGCATTTCGGGTCTGCAGGACTCAGGGTCGCGCCCCAAACTATTGACTCATACCCGTTATAATCGTGAAAGCCGATCTGGCAGTTGCAGCGGAACTCTTGAGTTAACCACTGAATATCTGCCCCAACATGGACCTTTTGTTTACTAGAGCCGTTAAAACCATACTGGTCCTGAGCGAATGCGTTATCACACTCCAGTTCTGATTAAGAATAACTGGAGGGGACGTATGCATAAGCGACCCATCTAAACAAGATGCATAGCTGCTCAGCACAACCCCATCAGTCGCATAAAACTAATTTCGTTCTGGATAATAGCAGACGAACTAGATTGTTATGAGACATTACCAAGTTAATATTCAAGTGACAGCGCAAGGTGCTATCTTCAGAACGAAGCTATCCTTAGATCTATGATTATAGCATAGCCAATCACTGAACACTCACTTTAACTGACTAAATGATAACCATAAAAACTTTAAGAGCTTTGATAAACTTGTTATCCAGCTCCAGTCTATTATCTGTCAGAACGAGCTCTATGGCTTCGGTACGAGTACCAGGTGACTACAGAATCCTAGAGAATCTTGATTCTCGACGACCTCTATTACTTTCATTGTCAAGAGAACATTTACCTCTGCTTGGAGAGACGCTTATGCAAGGATTTGACGGAAGCATTGTCCATCAGACATTAAGTTTGTTGTGGTTCTCTCGGAAAGACACTTCTCGTCTACTGGTCTTCTGTAATAGTTATTCAGTTTGAATCTTGATAACCATCCGTCAACTGCTAAGCAATAGAGGTCCTAACCCACACCTGTAGTACCTGCGAGGCCTACGGAAGGAAAAACTGCGTCTCATTCGTGAAGAGCCTCGACCCAGCAGTTTAGGGGCGTCTGACCGGTAGTCTCGATCAGACCTAAGCCCCATATCCGAGTCGCTGTACGACGATCCCTAGAGTAATTATAGAAGGGTTAACTATACCCTCATGAGGAGTCCTTATAGGTGACCTGTCTGGGATGTCCTCCCTTACTCCTTTCTGCTATTGCGGGTCGATTAGACGCCGACTTAAGGAACAGAGTATTGATGCTTTCTTTGCAGCTTGGTCATAAACCAATGAAGCTCATCATCAAAAGCTTAGTGTCCGGAAACCGGAGCGACTCAAAGAGAGTTTTTCACCTTGTCATCTATTAAGGATGACGATGCAAGGGCTCCGTCACATCTGTTTAACTCCGAATTAGCAACTGTTAAGACAGAGTTATACGGGATAAATATAATAGCCCTGGAAAGGACTCTAATTGAGGTACGAACATCCTTCAATTCCTTTCCGTAGAGACGTTGCGTCGCAGTTCTTAAAGGTGATCTGCATAATACAGACAGAGAGTCTAAATTCGCTCTGAATGAAGAAATGCCGTCTCAATAGCCTACTCATTCAAACGCAGAGGACCTCTCAATACATTTTCCGATCGGTGAAATTACGGAAAATGATGACAAGAAACTGCCTTACTTCTTTCCACTGGAAGGTTGAATATGGAGTTGTCTAAAAGGCCAAAGGCCTGCGACATCTGTCTATACTTAACCGAAAAAGACATTTCCTCCTCTTTTTCCGGATAAAGTCAACGTCCAACAACGCTAGCGGTTTCTTGTAAGTTGTCGCAGCATTCTGATTCATTGGAACAAATTCAGGGTAGTGCTGATGGAATAAATCCATCTCAACCATGAGTTGTTCCGAAAGGGAAGGGTAATCCCCCTCCATATCCCTTTCATCATTCGTCTGAATCAGTTGAAAATCACGGTCCGCGGCATCTGAACACGCAGATGACTGGACCGAGCCAGCAACATCCGAAAGCTCAGGTTCTGAGACTGCCGTCAGCTGCTTCTGCACTTGCTGGGATGCTGCGATGAGCTGCGCAATGTGCATCAGCAAAACCGTAATGGAGGCCTGAGGAGCAGCGGTCTTCTATTCTGGCCTCCGGCTACTCTTGGGACAGTGTGTCAGAGACGGCTCTTTTCTCCGGACATCCCGATATATGAGGCCTCGTCTTAGCTACTGAATAGTGCTACTTTCGAGCTGTCGCAGCATTCTGATTCTCAGGAACAAACTCAGGGAAGTATCAACGCATAAGGTCTATCGCCACCTTATGTTGTTCTGAAAGGGAAGGGTAATACTCCTCCAAATCCCTTTCACCATCCAACTGAATAAGATTATACTCACGGTCATCGGCATCTGAACGCGCAGATGACAGGACCGACCCAGCACCCTCTGACAGCTCAAGATCTGAGACTGCTGCGTCTGCTTCTGCATTTGCTAGGATGCTGCGATGAGCTGCGCAATCTGCAACAGCAAGGCCTAAGGAGCAGCGGTCTTCTGTTGCATGGCCGCCGGCGTGCTCCTGGGACAGTGTGTTCGAGATGGCTCTTTTCTGCGGACGTCCTGATAAATGAGGCCTCGTCTCCTTTGCTACTGTATGGTGTGACTTCTCTGATGAAGAGTGACTTGCTTGACGATGCAGGCTGGATATCAGAGGTCACATAGCCAAGGTGCGGTCGTGTGTGCTTGGTAGACACTGAAGAAGCCGTAACTATAGCCAACCCCGGCTGTAAACTGAACGGAGCGTCCCGGGCAGGAGGCGTGCACGTATGCTCCGACTGACCCAACGCAAGTTCCGAACCATAACATCTGGCCCCAGATGTTGTTATAAAAGAGAGAGGGAGGGCTCTCTCGCTCGCGGTCCTTCAGACCTGGCCGAACTTCCTGCAGAACATGCCGGCTTCTTTCTCTCCGTTGACACAGGGTGAGCCTTATACTGATATTACTTTATAGTGTTCGCTCTACCCTTTCTACTCTCCTTGACCGAAATGGACACACCCGGTGCCACGGTACCCTCGGAATGGTGTACCGCTTCACCGGTCGAGCTAGCTGGCGACAGGGATCTGAAACCACACTGTGGTTTATTGCCCTGTCTAATATTCATAAGCACTTTTGCCGCTAGCTCTGATTGACTATTTAAATGCGATGACGGAAGCACACTCTCTGACGGCATCACGTAAACATCACCATGATCTTGTTCTTCTGTAAATAGAAACTAAAAAACTAAAGCGACCTTTGGGCGAGAGGACCGCCGGCAGCCTCTCACCACGAGAGGACCGGCAGTGGCTCCTCGCTAACAACATACCATGACACCCATCAGTAACTTTTGTCATCCCATGCAACACATGTTGAGCAAGAATTAGTGGAAATACATGAACTACAAGCAAGGCAACCTACATGTAAATAAGAGGAAAGACTTCCTCGTCTTGCACCAACTCCACATTAAATAATATAAAAAGATACATAATAAAAAACATTCAAAATATAAATCGAAAAATAGTTTTCAAAAAATTTTGACAAGAGCCCAAGTCCCCAAAGGGAACGAAGTGCCCAAATGTATCCCAAAAGAGCCCAAGTGTGGAAAAATTAATTTTTTCATCCAAAAACTTAACTGCCACACTACGGGAAGTATAATGTATCTTACAACGGACCTACCATATAATAAATAGGAAACTACATCTATATAAACAGGCTTGGCAATTTCAGGAGAGCGATTTTTAGCTCTCCTTACTGCCCTCCTGAAAGAATTAAGGAGAGCGAAAAATTGCCCTCCTAAATATTTTGGTCTGGGATGATTGAGATTACATGTATTATGCTCACATTAAATTTTTGTTGTAAAGCAAAAATGTAATTTAACTTCGAAGTCACATAACATCACGTAATTTCATTTTGAAAGTGGTTTAGTGGTAAAAGGTAATGGCTGCAACCATACCCAAACACAGTTGCAATCATTTGAAGCAAAATGGGTCACAGCAATATTTTTTTTCTGTCAGTTTCAAGTTCAACAACTGACATCACAGTCTGAGGAGTAATTATTCAAGGAATATTGACACTATAATACACTACCATTACTACTATCCATAATCCTGTCACTTGAAGCACTTGCACCAGGATGTAACTGTAGATTCAAACAGACCTGTTGTCCAAGAAAGTCATACGCCTACCACTACCACCTTCAACCCCCTTAGGGGGGGTTGAAGGTGGTAGTGGTAGGCGTATGACTTTCTTGGACAACAGGTCTGGGTACACACACAGGTCTTGTCAAGTGTGTGTTCGGTTGTTGAGTGAGACATCTAGATGTCTAAGAGATTTCGCTTCACCTTAGTAAAGTTAATAAAATCACTGATGTAGTCTGTTGGTTTCAGTTTCAATGAGTTCGTTCAATTGGATACTTAAAATGCTGTGTAAAGCTAATTATTGCTCTCCTAAGCTGATTG
This sequence comes from Pictodentalium vernedei, assembly GCA_031216915.1. Classification (NCBI taxonomy): domain Eukaryota; kingdom Metazoa; phylum Mollusca; class Scaphopoda; order Dentaliida; family Dentaliidae; genus Pictodentalium; species Pictodentalium vernedei. The sequence goes on from CM062288.1 coordinate 99,632,444, forward strand.
AGGAGAGCGATTTTTTGCCCTCCTGCATTTTTCAGAATGCCAGGCCTGTACAAAGAACGTTGCAAATGCAAACAACGTCAGACTGAAAACTGGAAACGGGACCCCAGGCAACATGGCCCGAAGTCAGTAACAGATTTTTGAACTATCCAATGTAAGGCAAGATCTTCATCAGAAGAAAAAACGATACATTGGATGTATGATGCATGACTAAAAATGCCTAAACATCCAAAGGGTGAGGACGTAACCCTGGGGATATACAGAATAAACTTTCTATGTAACACATTAAACTCCCAAGACATTTTTATCAAAAATTTCCCCAAAACAAGCCAAAAAGCTTGGGAGTTTAACTCCCAAGCTTTTTGGCTTGTTGACATCAGGCCCATGTCCCGAAATTAGGGAACATGAACTAATTTTTATAAATATTATAAAATTACAGCCCTGAACGTTTCAAACCACCGTTTCTTCCTTACTTCATCCAGTGGAGTCCATGGATCCACCAAATTAACCACTGATTTGTGTCTGGCATCATTATAAACTGAGATTTAAAAAGCACAAAAGTCAGTTTGTTGTTATCTGACAAGGGCCAAACAAAGAATGGTGTTTGCGACAATTCTGGTCACTTCCTGATGTCTGCGTATGCGCATAGGGTAAATGTATGAAGGATCAGATAGGACCTCCAATTTTCGGTTTTGCATGCAAATTTGGGGGATGGGGGTGGGGGGGGGTGGTGGCGGGGGGGGGGGGGGGGATGGGTTAAAATTTGTGTTTGTCCCTAGATATTTTTGAGTTAGCACCAGCTATGTCTGGGCCATTGGTATACTGTGTAAAAATATTCTCAGTGCCGTGCAGTTTTGGAGATAAGGGCATTTAAATTTTTTTCTAGTTTTAGCTCCTGCGGTTCCTATGGGGCAAGAGAAAATTTGGGGTGGGGGGGGGGGCATAAATTAAGTACTTATGACCCAATAAGTCCTCATATCAAATTTGGTTCAAATCAGCATCTCGGTTTGGAAAATAGAAATTTTGGGCGGGGCCAAAATTCTTGCCCCACCTGTAATGACACCAAATATAGCCCCTCGAACTTCTCTTGAACAAATCTAAGTCTACACCTCAAAAGGAAGCAGCATACCATATATCAAGTCTCTGCTACTGCTGGTTCATGAGAAGAAGATCTTTTAAGATTTACGCACACTTATTGGGTGTGGCCCTACCCAGGGAATGGGCAACTTGATTTGAACAAAATCAAAATGCGATGTCATAACAAACAATTTACTTACAGTCAGGTGAGCTAAAAATGGACATAACTTCCAAGTGTATTATGCAAACATCATAATTTGGTTTCACATCAAAGAGCCTGTCTTGCTGGTCATCCATGCAAGATTTCATTTAACCCTTTACCCAACGAATCGGCCACATCCGCCCATGTAATATGCAAATTCAGCAGTTGAAAAATATTATTTTTCAAAAGACCATATCATGTGACTTCTCATTGGAACGAGCTTGACGACCTCGTTCCAACGAGGGCTCACATGATATGGTTTTGTTGGAATTTTTGGAAAAATTTCAAAAAATGATATTTAAAATAAGAAATTTTGATATTGTCTGCGTTGGGTAAAGGGTTAAGGCTGGTACGATTATGAAATTCCATGATCGACTTTTGTTGAACAAAAATTGATTAAAGATTCTACTCGGTGACCTCCAGAAAAAACTACTATATACATGCAGAAAACAATAATTTTGGTCATTACTTCCACAGACCGGACTTTCTTTAGGCATGCAGGCATGCTGCACACCTACTGCTCTCTGAGGAAAATTCAGGCTCCTGACCATCTCTGGCTCAAACCTGAGCCAAGACTCAGGTTTAGACTTCAGGTGATCAAGAGTCTAATAATAGCTGCATTGAGGTTTAAACAGGAGCCTGTTTATAATTATCTTCAGGGTATTTTTTTACATGTAGGTGTCTGTCAGGGCTGAATATGGGACCCTTTCCCAAAGGCCTTTGAGCATGATTTTTCCAAATTCCCACCGCAAAAGTCCCCTTCTCAAACAAAACTTCAATGCACATTTGGTGCCCTGAACTGGATTGCCATACAGCTTCAGAAAACCAATGATTTTCTGAGCCCACATGACCACCCATGGCCAGTTCAGGACACCAAATGTGCATTCAATTTAAATTGCTTATTTATTGAAGTTTAGAAACTGTCCGAATTTAATGGCAAAAGACAAGTTCTTCTTTAATAGTATAAATACAGTTTAATAGAGACTAGATAGAGACTAAAATTTTCATGAATTTTCCATCAAGTCTAGTCATGGCTGCTTCAGATCAGCCATGACAAGATTTGATGAAAAATATTTTAAACATACACAGTGGGGGAACATGATTTCATGTGACTGTTTGTTATAGAGCATACTTGTAGTATACGTGCAGTTGCTCAGGTATTGGTCTTAATGTTCTCTGTTCAATTCGAATTTTAAGTTCCTAAGTCATGGCATGTTTCTTCCCCTCCAAAACAAATTCCCAGTTGGATCCCCCATGACACATATTTTTCCAATGGCATGGGCACTGGATTCTTACCAAAAGAGGCTAGAAGAATCCCTGATATCAAATTTGATTCAATTCAGTCCAGTAGTTTATGAGAAGTCGATAATGTAAAGTTCACACTGGATGGAGGACGGACCACGGATGGAAAGTGATCACCAAAGTTCCCCTTGAGCTTTGCTCAGGGGTGCTAAGAATAAATTTGGAAAGAGGACTGAAACAATAATTGTGTTTCTCACTCTAATGATATACATGTATGACCAAGACTTGGTCATCCTTTCTTCAGAAGCGAGAAAGATAATATTGAAGAAAATAACACGAAGCATACTCATAATGCAGTACATGTATATATATTACATGGTTCCTAAATTTGGTGATGAAATTGCCGTTTCATTCAACAACTGTTACATGTACATCAGGGTTCCTGCAGGCAAGAACTGATAAAATTGAAGGCTATTCAAGGTCACTTCTCGACATATATTCAGTATTTTTCAACACCCAACAACAGCCAAATTCAAGGATTTTCAAGGCCTGCATTCACTAGCCCTAACTAGAACCCTCCAGTCATTACTCCCTCCTCCCACTTACCTTTGAGGGAAGTGGGAAGAGGGGGTAATCACTTGAGGATCCTAGTTAGGACCACACCTTCATGAGTCTGGCATATAAAACTAGACCCCAGATTACTTCCCAAAAAAGGACTAAAGAATTAGAGCTGGGCGGTTTGTATTTCTCAAATTTGGTTTCAATTCAGTTTCAAGAAAAAACCTTGGTTTCGGTTCAGTTTTTCTGTGCTGACCCTTTACCTAACATGAAAAGCAGACGACACTTGCAAAAACATTTCTTGAATAACTGTTTTTATCATTTTTGTCTCAAAAACATAGGTTATGAATCCTCATTGGAACGAGCTCGATGAGCTCGTTCCAACGAGGGGTCATAACCTATGTTTTTTGAGAAAATGAAAAAATAATGAAAATTAATTGGCAATTTTTTAGAATAGCGCTGGCCGGTTTGGGCCGTTACGTTGGGTAAAGGGTTAAGAGCATATAGTAAACAACACTTCAGGCTTCAAAACCCAGAAAAAGTCCATAATAGTTTATAAGATACAACTCTCAACAAAAGCCCTGTTTATAATTATCTCCATGAGGTTCAGTCTAACTTCCCGTTGATCATTATTAGAGGTTCTAGTAGACCAGTTGCTTAGCGTATTGAGTCAGAAAAAAAACATAAATTAGGGTAACAAATGAATAAAGTTCATCTATTCCATGCCGTGTTCTCAGTGTTAAATTTTCTCCCTTACTGACGCATCTAGTGGAAAAGTCAATGAGAGAGAAAATGTGACCATGAGAACACAACGTATTTGCCCCATTGACCGATAGACTAAATGACAAGAGTCCATATGGGCTACTAGTCCTGTTCCCTCCCACTAAGATAGTTTGATCTAGGGCTGCACAGTATATCGATAAACCGATATATACCGGTATTCAAACCAATATCGACTGAATACCGGTGTAATTACAAAAATATCGGTTATCATCATTATTTATTTACCCACAATTTAATTTTCAAGATGTCTTGAGTTCTAACTGTAGCCCCGAATGAATAATATTATCCCTTTACCCATAGAATCGCCTGCATGTGCCTAGGTAATATACAAATTCAGCAGTTGAAAAAATAATTTTCAAAAATTTCAACAAAACTACATCATGTGACCCCTCATTGGAACGAGCTCAGCGAGCTCGTTCCAATGAGGGGTCACATGATATTGTTTTGAAGACATTTTTGGAAAAATCTGATAAACTATTATTTAAAATAACAAATTTTGATATGGACGGCATTGGATAAAGGTGTGTCTAAGCGCATCATCAAGGCATGCTGATTCATTCCGACTGTAATGCCTCACGTCTCGATTGTGGTACTTATGTCCAGATATCTGAACAGTTTTCGATATACTTGTATACCGCAGTATTTTTTTGAATACCGATACCGGTATTCAGTTTTGAATATCGTGCAGCCCTAGTTTGATCAGTTTATGCACAAACACGGTAAAACGGTTAGTTTTTGCTGGTTCTTGTGGTTCAGCCTTTTGGTTTGCCACAAAAACAGGAACCGAACCAAAAAAATGAAAAACCTCCAGCTCTAAGAAGAATCACTGATCTTTGCTCTTTGAAAAAGAAAACATCTCACGATATTAGAGAATGATCTTCATCTGGTGGCTCATCTGGAGCTTCATCTGGTGCTTGCATCCACATGTGAGATGATGGGCTCTGTTGCTCCTCAAACCTGCCAGTCCCATTCAGTATCACATCAATCTGATTTGTTATGTCACTCTGGCTGCCTGAAAAAAAAAAAACAACGGAAGTAGCAAACTCAGTCATACACTTCACGGTATTTCGGTATTTAACTGTATGTCAGTAATTTTTTTTATTTTTTAATACCAAGCTCATTTTAGTTTAGTTGGTATACCGTGTATCACGGTATTTCGAACAATTCAGACAGTAATCTGAGTAAAAATAAATAAAAAGTTTGCACGTTTATCAAGAGTAATGCTCATAATCCTTAGCGGTTGTGTATTTATACAACCAAAATCCGAAATACAGATAACTGAGTGGATCACGGTAAAAAAATGTCCAATTAATTACTGTACTGTTGCACACTTGGAGAATAACTGAATAGATCAAAGGTGGACCTCCACAATGAATGGTCACCAGTGCAGTGTGTGTGTTTAACACTTACTAACAAAAAATTTGTTTTGACAGCTGTTATCAAGACAACTATTCCTTAATAACTATTAATCAGCTGAAAAATAAAATAAAGACAAAAGATACTATTTCATTGTGATGTTTCATTTTTATACAGCGACTAATGGTATAAATCATAGAAATCGGATATAAAAAGTCTTTTTCAGATTTCTATGGTATAAATTATTCATGAGTGATTTTTATTATGGGCGTGTTTAGGGAATAATTGACAAGTGAGAGTGCATGTTGTCAAGTCTTTCGATCTTCAGCAAAGTGAATTTGTGATTATAAAAACATCATTTTCGCTTTGGAATGAATTTTATTTCAATAAAATAAAACAGCTTACCTCATTTTGATTTTTGACATATAAAAACATGCAACAATCCAATTTTTGAACGTTAGAAAAGGAAATCGACACCGCCTTCCAGGTGGTAATGACAACTTATTGTTACTCGTGATTTCCCATATGGTTTCTATAGTAACTATAAGCCGCAATTGTGGCCATGTTTACAACCCAATCAACATTAAATGAGGATCGTTGGTAGAGAGAGTCCAAGTCATCACTTATGTGAAGTATCAAAACATTTGGCCTGGCAGTTTCAGAGGAGAGGATTTTTGAAAATCCACCTATCAGAATCAAAGAATGCCTCTGGCGGCCATTTTTTTTCAACCCACAGGAACAAAATGAGGATCGTTTGTAGAGGACCTCCCATAGACCATCCCTGCCAGGTTTGGTTCATGTCGGTTCAGTTGTTCCGGAGAAGAAGATGAAAATGTGATTTCCCCAAGGGTTTCTATAGTAACTATAAGCCGCAATTGTGGCCATGTTTGCAACCCGGTCAACATTAAATGAGGATCGCTGGTAGAGGGGGTCCCAGTCATCATTTATGTGAAGTATCAAAACATTTGGCCTGGCAGTTTCAGAGGAGAAGATTTTTGAAAATCCACCAATAAGAGTCAAAGAATGCCTCTGGCGGCCATGTTTTTCAATCCACGGGAACAAAATGAGCGTCGTTTGTAGAGGACTTCCCATAGACTATCCCTGCCAGGTTTGTTTTCACATCGCCTCAGTTTTTCCAGAGAAGAAGAGGAAAATGGGATTTCCCATAGGGTTTCTATAGTAACTATAAGCTGCAATTGTGGCCATGTTTACAACTCGATCAACATTAAATGAGGATCGTTGGTAGAGGGGGTCCCTGTCATCATTTATATGAAGTTTTAAAACATTTGGCCTTGCAGTTTCAGGGGAGAAGATTTTTGAAAATCCACCAACCAGAATCAAAGAATGCCTCTGGAAGACGTGTTTTTCATCCGACGGGAACAAAATGAGGATCGTTTGTAGAGGACCTCCCATAGACCATTCCTGCCAAGTTTGGTTCACACCGGCTCAGCGGTTACAGAGAAGAAGATGAAAATGTGAAAAGTTTACGGACGGGAGACGACGGATGCCAAGTGATGAGAAAAGAAAAGCTCACATGGGCTTTTAGGCCAGGTGAGCTAAAAATGACTTGCATAGTAAAAACAGAAAGCAGAAAATCTTCACTACACTTTATCTCCAATAGGATACCACCATGTTATATAGTGTAATCTGCTAACAGGTTATGATGTAAGCTCTTTATTATTTCCAGGCTTGAAAGTTGCAGTGCTTTTGTGGGATTGATATGAGCCTTTCTTTTTTAATTTGAGTTGTATAAGCCACTATCAGGGTTCTACTGAAATGTGCTGAAAGTCACTTTAGTGGCTTTACATTGTATTCATTACCTTGTTTGCTCAGCAGTTGAAACACAAAAATGTTTAAACAATGTTTTATTAAAATTATATTGGAGAGTGCCAAGAGGCACTCTCCAATAAAATGTAACAAAACAATTAAAAACAAAATCTTAATAAACTGGGGCTCCTTTTGCTTGTACAGTTAAAACTAAAAGTCCTGTCATGAAATGCGCACAAATAGCACGTTGAGATGCGCGTTAATGTGCGCATTATGGCCCAAGTAAAGCTATCAAATTATCTACATATGGCCTGTGCACAAGCAATGTTTCAGCCAATGGACCTCCGGGTAACCTGGAGGTCCATTGGCAGAAACATTGCATGTGTTTGCTATGAGTAACCAGGAGAACGTGCCGTGCTTTGGGTGCCATTCGATACGGCAACTGCGCGCAATTCCAATGCGCAATTAAGCCTACATAAGCGCACTATTGGTGACAGGACTTCTAGTTTTAACTGTAGCACAGTAACCTTGAAACAAAATACTTGCATTGCAAATTGCCTTCGAAACACAAGAAGCCCCAAGGGGGCCTTAATTGCTCACCTGATAAAATTGTTTAAAGCAGTTTAGGTCACATTCCGCACCCACATGTCCATATAATCTATTTTAGCTAGGGTCTGTTGGGTGATTTTTTTGTGTGTATAAAAGCGGTAAAACACCTTCAAAACACATTTTGACACAAAGAAAAAAAAAATCTCCCAGTGCACACCCTCCCCACAGTGAAAGTTCCTTTGTGTCATAAAATCACTCAAAACACTCCAAATCTCCTAAAGGTAAAAATATATAATTTTGCACCCCCCCCCCCCCCCCGCCACTCCCCAAGGGTAGTCCCCATTTGAACAAATGTTAATGTTATACACTCTCATTCACATCTAATTAAAATTTACAAACAAACAGCTCTGTCAGAATTTGACTCGCTCTTAGATGTGAAAAAGATTTTTTAACCCTTTACCCAACGCAGCCGATATCAAAATTTATTATTTTAAATATAATTTTTAAAAATTTAAAAAAAAAACTCAACAAAATCATAACATGTGACCCCTCATTGGAACGAGCTCAATGAGCTCGTTCCAATGAGGGGTCACGTGATATGGTTTTGTTGAAATATTTTGAAAAATTTAATTTTTTCAACTGCTTAATTTGCATATTACGCAGGCGGATGCGGGAGATTCGTTAGGTAAAGGGTTAAAGAATAGAATTTACATGTGTACTGCACTATGTAATTTTTGGATCCCACGTGGAGCCTACATGTGACCAAGGCACTTGACTGTAATCTGAATCTCCTTAGATTGCTGCTGCATATCAAAAGATTCTGACTTTTTGGATCTGAAGATTTTTAAAGGAATTCCCCAAGTCTTGAAATAAGCTGCAAACAATCGTTCAGGTTATGCTGAGGTTACCACAATGGTAAATTCCGTGAATGATTTAAACCAGCCAACCCTGGACTAACAGTGACCTTGACCTTTGACCTATTGACCTCAAATGCAATCCCAACGATCAACATCTCAAATGCAACCACAATATAAAGTTATAGCTACACAAAAGAAAACTAAAGTTATTGCAAAGAAACCAAAAAATCTATTTATAGTAACAGTGACCTTGACCTTTGACCTATTGACCCCAAATGCAACCCCAACGTTCGACATCTCAAATGCAACCACACTATGACATTAGAGCTTCGTACATAAAAGAAAACTAAAATGAAAGTATCAATGACACTGTAGCTTAACTTGTCTGTGTGTTGTGTTTGATGAAAAGGATAATGTTCAATGTTTATGAAAGGATTATGAAATAAGACAAGAATTGTGATAATTGGGAATATGTCAATTTCTGTTCCCTGTATTCTATGTTTTTAATAAAAATAATATGAGGTCTACACTGTACTAATGGGCAAAGGGGTGGATTTATATGACCTCACAGTTAATGTATGTGGCCCTCACAGTTAACGTATGTCAACAAAAGTTACCAAATTACAGTGAAATTATTCAAAAACGAGTCATCCTATCAAATTACACTGAAATCCCTTCATCCATGACGGTTGACCGATTACTACTAAAAGGGGACGTCCTCATCTCGACATTATACTGAGTCATTCCACAAAGTTACAATGAAATCCCTTCACAAATACGACCTGTTGTCTGTACTAAAGTTTTTTGGGTTTTGGGCTTGGGAAGCCATCCATCATGGTTGAATGATTGAGACCAAAAGGACACATTGTCATCTGGGCATCATCTGGAGTGATCCTACGAAGTTACAATGAAATCCCTTCAAAAATATGACCTGTAGACTGTGCTAAAGGTTTTTGGGCTTCGGGCCCCTGTAGCCGTCAGAGTTGCCCAATCGTGTCCAAAAGGGGACGTTCTCATCTAGACATTATATGAAGTCAACCTACCAAGTTACAATGAAATCCTGTCACAAATACAACCTGTAGACTGTGCTAAAGGTTTTTGGGCTTTGGGCACAGGCATCCATCATGGTTGAATGATCGCAACCAAAAGGGGAATTCTAATCTGCGCATCATCTGGAGTGATCCTACGAAGTTACAATGAAATCCTTTCATAAATATGACCTGTAGACTATGCTCAAGGTTTTCAGGCTTCGGGCACCTGTAGCCGTCATAGTTGGCCAATCACGATCAAAAGGAGATGTCATCATCTAGGCATTATATGGAGTCAACCCAACAAGTTACAATGAAATCCTTACATAAATACTACCTATAGGTTATGCTAAAGGTTTTTTGGGTTCGGGCAGCCATCAAGGCTGAATGATCGCGACCAAAAGGGGACGTTCTTATCTCGACATTATTTGGAGTCATCCTACCAAGTTACAATGAAATCCCTTAATAAATATGACCTGTAGACTGTGCTAAAGGTTTTTGGGCTTCAGGCCTCTGTAGCCATCATAGTTGCCCAATCACATCCAAAGGGGACGTTCTCATCTAGACATTACATAAAGTGAACCTACCAAGTTACAATGAAATCCCTCCATAAATATGACCTTTAGACTATGCTAAAGGTTTTCGGGTTTTGGGCTCGGGCAGTTGTCACGGTTGACAGATCACGACCAAAGGGGTAAGTTCTCATCTAGACATCATCCGGAGTCATCCTACCAAGTTACAATGAACTTCCTCCATATTAAATATGACCTGCAGACTGTGCTAAAAGTTTTTGGGTTTCGGGCTTGAGCAGCCATCACGGTTGACAGATCATGACCAAAAGGAGACGTTCTCATCTAGGCATTATACACTGGCATCCTACCAAGTTACAATGAAATCCCTTCATAAATACGACCTATAGACTGTGGTAATGGTTTTCGGGTTTTTGGCTTGGGTAGCCATACCGGTTGACCGATCAAAAGGGGACGTTCTCATCTAGACATGACCCCAAACCTGCATATGAAATTTCGTGACGATCAGACAAGAACTACAGGGTGTAGCCTGTGCTAAAGGAAAATGTGAACAGACTCACAGACTCACACTCACAGACTAACAGACTTCCGCACACGTGATGGCAATAGCTTATCTTGACTTTGTCAAGTTAAGCTAATTATTGCACGGAAACCAAAAAACTATTTATAGTAACAGTGACCTTCAGCTTTCACCTACAGGTCCCAAGAGCAATCCCAATCATCATCCCATTACAAGCAGCCTACCTGTGAAGTATGGATACTGTGTGACAAACGGAACAAAAGTTATTGCCCGGAAACGAGTGATGGATGGGCAGACGAATGGATGGATGGGCGGTTGAATGGACAATACTATATACACCTCTTTTTATAAAAGGGGGTATAATAAAAACAAGAGGCCCCACGGGGCCTGAAGCGCTCATCTTGTACAGAACACAATTTAAACAGAGTCCAGTGAGTCTACATTAAGCAAGCTATCTCCATAGGCTACACTGTCAATCCTTGAGTCCCTCAGGAGTGACAAAAATAATCTGGGCATCATGCCTTTTCTTCAGTTGATCATAAGTAAAATGTAGAGCTCCCCTATGAAGCCCCTTGATACAACCTATGTGGGTTAATCTTAGTACCTCTAGAAGGTACTGAATACAAAATTTTTAATTCTTCAGCAAAATGGCCAATTCCGGCTCCCATAGAGAGCCCAAATATTAACCCAGGCTCTTGATTTGAACACAGTTAAATCTGACTTCCCTAGAGATGTTATGTACCGAATATGAAAGCATTCTGACTGTTGGATCTGAAGAAGAGAAATTGTAAAGAAATTTCTCCGAATTGCACTAAGTTCAAATTTGGGCTACCATAGCGAGCCCAAATATTGACCTATGGATCCGATTTGAACAAACTTGAATCTGACCCCCCTAGAGATGTTGTATACCAAATGTGAAAGCATTCTGACAAGTGAATCTGAAGAAGAAGATTTTTGAAGAAATTCCCTCATATTGTACTAAGTTAAATTTCATGTTCCCATACGGAGCCCAAATATTAACCTAGGCACTCGAATTGAACAACCTGGAATCTGACCCCCCTAGAGATGTTGTATACCAAATATAAAAGTATTACGACTGGTGGATGTGAAGAAGAAGATTTTTAAAGAAATTTTCTCATATTGCACTAAGTAAAAATTTGGGCTACCATAGTGAGTCCAAGTATACACCTAGGGATCTGATTTGAACAAACTTGAATCTGACCCCCATAGAGATGTTGCATACCAAATATCAAAGCATTCTGACTGATGGATCTGAAGAAGAAGATTTTTTTAAATTACCCTCCATATTGAACAAAGATAAAATTTGGGCTTCCGTAGGAAGCCCAAATATTAACCTAGGGACTTGGTTTGAACAATCTAGAATCTGACCCTCATAACAATGATGTAGACCAAATATTAAAAGATTCTGACTGGTGGTTCTGAAGAAGAAGATTTTTAAAGAATATTCCCCATATTACCCTATGTTAAAACTTCGGGCTCCTGTAGAGAGCCCAAATATGAACCAATGAGCTTTATTTCAACAAACTTTTATCTGACCCCCCTATGAATGCTGTATACCAAATATCAAAAGATTCTGATGATTGGTTCTGGAGAAAAGATTTTTAAAAATGTTTGCAAATATGCTGACTCAGCATTTTTTCGATGCCCATTACAGAACACCCTAACATAACCGATGGCAATTTTTTTTTACCATTCAATTCTACTGGTCATAAGGATACTTCATACCAAATACAAGCTCTCTGTTCCGTGGGGTTTGGGAAATATGGGCATTTGAAAATATTTCTATTTTAGCTCCCAGGGTTCCCATGGGGATGCAGGAATTTTTTTTTTTGCATGGGTCATGTACTTATGACCCAATAATACCACAAATCAAATTTGGTTCATACCAGACCATCGGTTCAGAAAATAGAAATTTTGGGCGGGGCCAAAAATCTTACCCCTCCTATTACAAAGCCAAATATTACTTCACGAACTTCGTTTGAACAAACTTGATTCTACACCTCATATGGAAGCTCCATAGCAAATATCAAGTCATTGTACACACTGGTTCTTGAGAAGAAGATTTTTAAAATATTTGGGTGCATTTTCCCCCTCTCCCTCCCTATGGGGCTGGGCATGCTGAGTTGAACAAAAATGAAATGCCCCTTTGGGACCATCACTCACACAAACTTTCACTTGAATTGGCCCAGTGGCTTTGGAGGAGAAGACCAAAACATGGTGTTGACGGACGACGGACGGGAAGCGATGAGATTAGCTCAGCTTGACTTTGTCAAGATGAGCTAAAAATAGGCCGATGAAATCGTCAGATGTGTACCATACGCGCAACTAGTAGAAAGCTGTATGATGGAGGGCCACCACGGATGCCGACATTATGTACACCATACATGGTATGGGTACATATAGAAATCGATTGGAGGAGTGTCTAATCTGATGGATAAAGGGTTAATATCTCCAGATCAAATTATCAGATTTACATAAAAAACTATAGAGCACAGCACATCTGTAACCTGAACATATATATGAAGTAACATGACAATCGGATTGATATTTTTTAAGTTATCTCATGCCAAAGGGATTGGAGGAATTTTCAATTTGAAGGATAAAGGGTTAATATCTCAGGATCAAATTATCAGATTTACACCAAAAACTATACAGCTTGGCACATCAGTAACCTGAACACAAATATAAAGTAACTTGACAATCCAAGCAATATTTTTCAAGTTATCGAATGCCAAAGGGATTGGAGGAATTTTCAATTTGATTGATCAAGGGTTAATATATCCGGATCAAAATTACAGATTTACACCAAAAACTATACAGCTCAGCACATCAGTAACCTGAACACAAATATAAAGTAACTTGACAATCCAAGCAATATTTTTCAAGTTACCGAATGCCAAAGGGATTGGAGGAATTTTCAATTTGAAGGATAACGGGTTAATATCTCAGGAGCAAATTATCAGATTTACACCAAAAACTATACAGCTCGGCACATCAGTAACCTGAACACAAATATAAAGTAACTTGACAATCCAAGCAATATTTTTCAAGTTATCGAATGACAAAGAAATGGATACAGACGCCGGATGGACAGACCGACGGACGGTCGGACGGACAGACAAACAAAAAAAACTATACAGCTCGGCACATCAGTAACCTGAACACAAATATAAAGTAACTTGACAATCCAAGCAATATTTTTCAAGTTACCGAATGCCAAAGGGATTGGAGGAATTTTCAATTTGAAGGATAACGGGTTAATATCTCAGGAGCAAATTATCAGATTTACACCAAAAACTATACAGCTCGTCACATCAGTAACCTGAGCACAAATATAAAGTAACTTGACAATCCAAGCAATATTTTTCAAGTTATCGAATGACAAAGAAATGGATACAGACGCCGGATGGACAGACCGACGGACGGTCGGATGGACAGACAAACAAAAAAAACTATACAGCTCGGCACATCAGTAACCTGAACACAAATATAAAGTAACTTGACAATCCAAGGAATATTTTTCAAGTTATCAAATGACAAAGAAATGGATATGGACACCGGACGGACAGACCGACGGACGGACAGAAAAAAAAAACTATACAGCTCGGCACATCAGTAACTAACCTGAACACAAATATAAAGTAACTTGACAATCAAAGCAATATTTTTCAAGTTATCGAATGCCAAAGGGATTGGAGGAATTTTCAATTTGAAGGATAAAGGGTTAATATCTCAGGATCAAATTATCAGATGTACACCAAAAACTATACAGCTCAGCACATCAGTAACCTGAACACAAATATAAAGTAACTTGACAAGCCAAGCAATATTTTTCAAGTTATCGAATGACAAAGAAATGGATACGGATGCTGGATGGACAGACCGATGGACGGACGGACGGACGGACAGACAGACGGACAAACAAAAAAAACTATACAGCTCAGCACATCAGTAACCTGAACACAAATATAAAGTAACTTGACAATCCAAGCAATATTTTTCAAAAGTTATCGAATGCCAAAGGGATTGGAGGAATTTTCAATTTGAAGGATAAAGGCAGGGACCAGCCGTGAGGGCGACTAGGGCGATTATGTCGCCCTTCGAAGCCCAAAGCCACCTAGAAAAATGGTTGGGGCGATTACAAGTCGCCCTCTAAAAATTGGCCGAAATAAGAGGCTGAACTGAGTGATGCGTAGCTAGATTTCAGCCTCGAACGAGCTTATTTTATGATTTTGATATTTTATGTGCTCGTTCCAGTGTGCGACAAATAAATATCCGATTATAAAAATCAGAGCACCTGGGCTCCAAATTGGAGCTAAGTGATGCGAGGTTTACATGAAAACGATTATTTTCAAAAATCGAATGTGCTCGAGTGTGATAAATGGGCATTTTAATTCGACAAATAAACGTCCATTTATTTGAAATCACACGACAATCAATTGTCCATTGTCGCTTTTGGCGGATTTTTTTTTATTTCTATTTTGTTGCGTTTCAGTCGGAGCTTCAAGTGTCGAAACAAAAATAGTTGACTCACGCGACTCAACAAACAACAAAATAACCCAGTTTGAAAGTAGGTTACGTCGCTTAGGATTCCGAAAATGTATACACAACAGACGTATTTTATAACACAGTATTTTCATTTCGTTTTGCTGACAACTATTAACTGTTGGGCTGTTTATTCCCAGAAAAACACAAATGGAATTGAAACACATGAAAAAAGGCTTTAGTGATGACAAGAAAAGCTCTGTACAGGACACAAGTGTGCATGTGGACATTCTTGAAAAAGGGTCCTCCTAAACACCGGAATGACACGAAATGATGCAGAATGACACCAGAATGCCATAAAAATGATGCGGAATGACATTTCTTTTACAAAATTCTCGACCCCAGAATGTATTTTGTTTATTAACTAACAAAGTACCTCCCAAGCAACCTTCTTACATCTGGTCCTGTTCACACTTTCAGACTCAGGAAATTATTAGCTTAGTAGACTTTGGTGAAAGGCAACCACAGGAGGGTGCTGGGGGATTGGCAGGAAGAAGAGGGGAGGGGTCATGAAGGAGAGGGTAGCAGTGAGGGGATTTTCAGTCAATAATTACTTAGTGATGTTTTAACCTGGCACAGATGCATCATAGACAACTGGACCTGGATTATTTGGATGTTAATGGAGGACCACAAATTGAAAATATGAAGGGGCGGCAGGAGTGGTACATGAATATTCTTAATTTTCCTCACTTGCCTATGAAGTCTCCCTACATGACTCTGCAGTCTCCCTATTTTTTCTGGAGGGAGACTTGAAGTCTCCCTAAAATTCCCCTCTAGGCTGGTCTCTGGATAAAGGGTTAATATCTTGGGATCAAATCATCAGATTTACACCAAAAACTATACAGCTCAGCAAATCAGTAACCTGAACACAAATATAAAGTAACTAGACAATCCAAGCAATATTTTTCAAGTTATCGAATGCCAAAGGGATTGGAGGAATTTTCAATTTGAAGGATAAAGGGTTCATATCTCACAAATTATCAGATTTACACCAAAAACTATACAGCTCGGCACATCAGTAACCTGAACACAAATATAAAGTAACTTGACAATCCAAGCAATATTTTTCAAGTTATCGAATGCCAAAGGGATTGGAGGAATTTTCAATTTGAAGGATAAAGGGTTAATATCTCAGGATCAAATTATCAGATTTACACCAAAAACTATACAGCTCAGCACATCAGTAACCTGAACACAAATATAAAGTAACTAGACAATCCAAGCAATATTTTTCAAGTTATCGAATGCCAAAGGGATTGAAGGAATTTTCAATTTGAAGGATAAAGGGTTCATATCTCACAAATTATCAGATTTACACCAAAAACTATACAGCTCGGCACATCAGTAACCTGAACACAAATATAAAGTAACTTGACAATCCAAGCAATATTTTTCAAGTTATCGAATGCCAAAGGGATTGGAGGAATTTTCAATTTGAAGGATAAAGGGTTAATATCTCAGGATCAAATTATCAGATTTACACCAAAAACTATACAGCTCAGCACATCAGTAACCTGAACACAAATATAAAGTAACTTGACAATCCAAGCAATATTTTTCAAGTTATCGAATGACAAAGAAATGGATACGGATGCCGGATGGACAGACAGACGGACAAAGGATGGACGAACGACAGATGGCCACCCCAGATATGGCATTATGTGTACCATACATAGTATGGGTACACATAAAAAACAGCAGAGATATACAGAAGGACATTTCTGTTGCTGAACAGGTTACTAAACAACAAGGACTAGTATTCAATCTAAAGGAGATTATGTCTTGACTTTGAGTCAGGTTTAATACAATGTATCTGCAGTTTAAATAAGCTTTACAACTCAAATTTGTTGATCGACTCGACTTCGACTTGAATAATCGAATATTCGCAGGGGGCCTAACTTGTGGGCAGTGGTGTCTATGCATGCATTTAACGAGTAATAAGAATCATCAGCAAAATTTTAATATTATTGCATCGGAGGAAATATTATTGCCCACCCGTGGGAAGTGACCAGTCCACGGCAGCCGTACTGTACCATTATTCTCAGAGGGTCTGAAGAAAAGTTTAGAATTTTGGTTTGCAAATTGCATACAAAAAGGATAGCAATTTTTGGGGCTATGTGAGAGAAATTGTTGCACTTGAATTGGTTTCTGTGGTTCAAAATGACTTGGGCTGAAATTAAAGATCAGGCTTCCGTGTTTGAAAATGGGAGTATTTCTGTTTGTTACAGTATTGAAAATACTTAAGATTGCTAGCCATGCAGTATTTTTTCAAACAACTGTAGTTCACAGTACAAATAACAATACAGAAGGGTCACCCACAAACTGAATAGGGTTGTTGGAAATACATTACACTACAAGTCGGAAGTAGTTGTAGTAACAACTGCAGTATAATCAGGAATCCAAACAGTTATAAACATTCAAAAAACATGTTTATTGTTTTTCGTGGTTACTCTGAGGTAAAATAGTTTATCTGTTCATTTCTAGTCACGTTTATAAACGATGATAAATGTGGTTGTAAACGATGATAAACGTCCACTCAAAGAAAACCAGAGGCTCAAGTGAGCCTAAAATGCTCAGCTGTCTCAAGTTGTCAAAACAGATGAGTGTATCAGTAAGTGATCTGCAGCAAGAGCAATTTTTGATTTGCTGACACTACCAAAGGCAACTTTTTTGGCCATTCAGTTCTGCTGGTCCCAGGAAAGCTTTCTAGCAAGCTCTGTTCTGTGAATTTTTGTTTTGTTTTCAACTACTGTGGTTCTCTCCCCCCCCCCCCCCCCCCCAAAAAAAAAAAAAAAAACAAACAAACAAATACGGCATCTGCCCATTAAGTCTGAAAATAGAAATATTGAGTGTAGCTCAAAATTTGGGAACCCAAATTTTGACTTACTGAGTTTATTTGAAAAAAGTGAAACTGCATCACTAAAGTAACTTCCAAACAAGAATCTAAGCTTTATTGCAAATGGCTTATAAAAAAGAGGATTTTTAAAAGCATATTAGGCTTATTGGGCATTGACCCCACCCTAAGGGATATAGTAATTTGGAGGGAATAAATCAGAAGAGTAAATTCCACCAGGCTGAAGGAAGCAGCAGCTTCCTTTGAACAAAGAAACAAGAGGCCCCAGGGGGACTGAGGGTGCTCACCTGACAAGGTAGCCTAAATATCAACCCAGAGAATTGATTTCCACAAGTTGCATCTGCTCCTCCTAATAAAAGCTGAAACCAAATATCCAAATATTCTGACCAGTGGATCTAAAAAAAGATTTTTAAAGAATATTCCTCATATTGAACTAAGTCATAATTCGGGCTCCCACAGGGAGCCCATATATGAACCCAGGGACTTGGCTTTAACAAACCTGAAACTCACACCCCTAAGGATTCTGCACACCAATTATCAAAACATTCCGACTGCTGGATCTCAAGAAGATTTTTAAAGAAAATTCCTCATTTTGAACCAAGTTACAATTCGAGCTCCCAAAATCAGCCCAAATATGGACCTAGGGACATGGCTTGAACAAACTTGAATCTTACCCCCCCTAAGGATGCTGCATAAAAAATATCAAAAGCATTCATCTGCTGGATCTGAAGATTTTTAAAGAAAATTCCTCATTTTGAACTAAGTTGTCATTCAGGCTCCCATAGTGAGCCCAAATATGAACCAAGGGACTTGGCTTGAACAAACTTGAATCTCAGCCCCCTAAGGTTGCTCCATGCCAAATATCAAAACATTCCAACTGCTGAATCTGAAGAAGAAGATTTTTAAAGAAAAATTCCTCATATTGACTACGTTATAATTTGGGCTCCCACAGGGAGCCCAAATATAGACCCATGGACTTGGCTTTAACACACTTGAATCCCCCCCCCTCCCCCCCCCCCCCCACAAGGATGCTACTCACCACATATCAAACCATTCCGACTGCTGGATCTGAAGAAGAAGATTTTTTAAGAAAATTCCTCATTTCGAACAAAGTTACAATTCAAGCTCCCACAGTGAGCCCAAATAAGGACCTAGGGACATGGCTTGAACAAACTTGCATCTCACCCCCTAAGGATGCTGCATATTAAATATCACAAGATTCTGCCTCCTGGATCTTGAGAAGAAGATTTTCAAAGAAATTTGCCTGAAATGCACTAAGTTCAAATTTGGGCTCCTATACTGAGCCCAAATATAAACCCAGGGGGCCGATTTGAACAAACTTGAATCAGATCCACCCCACAATGTTGCAAACCAAATATCACAAGATTCTGCCTGCTGGATCTGGAGAAGATTTTTGAAGAAATTTGCCTGAAATGCACTAAGTTTGAATTTGGGCTTCTATAGTGAGCCCAAATATGAATCCAGGTGGCTGATTTGAACAAATTGGAATCAGATCCACCCCACAATGTTGCATACCAAATATCAAAAGATTCTGCCTGCAGGATCTGGAGAAGAAGATTTTTGAAGAAATTTGCCTGAAATGCACTAAGTTCGAATTCGAGCTTCTATAGTGAGCCCAAATATGAATCTAGGGAGCCGATTTGAACAAAATAGAATCAGATCCACCCCACAATGTTGCATACCAAATATCAAAAGATTCTGCCTGCTGGATCTGGAGAAGAAGATTTTTTAAGAAATTTGCCTGAAAAGCACTAAGTTCAAATTTGGGCTCCTATACTGAGCCCAAATATAAACCCAGGGAGCCGATTTGAACAAACTTGAATCAGATCCACCACCACAATGTTGCATACCCAATATCAAAAGATTCTGCCTGCTGGATCTTGAGAAGAAGATTTTCAAAGAAATTTGCCTGAAATGCACTAAGTTCAAATTTGGGCTCCTATACTGAGCCCAAATATAAACCCAAGGGGCCGATTTGAACAAACTTGAATCAGATCCACCCCACAATGTTGCATACCCAATATCAAAAGATTCTGCCTGCTGGATGTGGAGAAGAAGATTTTCAAAGAAATTTGCCTGAAATGCAGTAAGTTCAAATTTGGGCTTCTATACTGAGCCCAAATATAAACCCAGGGGGCCGATTTGAACAAACTTGAATCAGATCCACCCCACAATGTTGCATGCCAAATATCAAAAGATTCTGCCTGCTGGATCTGGAGAAGAAGATTTTTTAAGAAATTTGTCTGAAATGCACTAAGTTCGAATTCGGGCTTCTATAGTGAGCCCAAATATGAATCCAGGGAGCCGATTTGAACAAACTTGAATCAGATCCACCCCACAATGTTGCATACCACATATCACAAGATTCTGCCTGCTGGATCTGGAGAAGATTTTTGAAGAAATTTGCCTGAAATGCACTAAGTTTGAATTTGGGCTTCTATAGTGAGCCCAAATATGAGCCCAGGGGGCCGATTTGAACAAACTTGAATCAGATCCACCCAACAATGTTGCATACAAAATATCAAAAGATTCTGCCTGCTGGATCTGGAGAAGAAGATTTTTTAATGTTTTTCCCATTGCCTACAGTGTTAAAAAGTGCTGAAACTGTACCCTATGATAAAACCGATGGCAATTTTTTTTTACCAATTCTTTCTGTTGGTCCTAAGGAAGCTTCACACCAAATAAAAATTCTCGGTGCCGTGCAGTTTTGGAGATATGGGCATTTTAATTTTTTTCTATTTTTAGCTCCTGCAGTTCCCATGGGGCTACGGGAAAAAAAAATCAGCATAAATTAGGTACTTATGACCCAATAAGCCCTCAGGTCTCGTTACAGTTATTCAGGTGAAAATGTTGGCTTTTCAAGAAATGTTCAGCTTCTGATTAACACGGCCGAGGATATTTCGCATTTAAATTACCTCCCCTATTCACAATATTAACAATGTATATAGTTTCTGGAAGGTCTGAATATGGCCCTTCTGGAGACAACTATATGCACCAAAAATCTTACAATATCACTCAAATACACTCAGCCGAATGACACAGTTGATGGTTAAAAAATGGTCAAAATTTTCTCATTTTGGGGATAAATCTCCAATTTTCGTACATCGATAGTGATAAAACTGTGTTATAGGAATTCCTCATTCCTCCACTGAGGATTTTACAGCATAACATGATCATTCTGACAAATAAAAAACATATGGGTTTCTTATTCATTTTTTTAGAAGGATTTCTCAAAGCAAATTTACACAAAAATTGTCCCATTTGTAAACTGCAAATTGTCAGGTCCCAAACAGGTCTGGGTTAGTCATTTAACACTTCCATGTGACCTTGACCCCCAATTGAAATGCACTTGGCAATACACAGTTTGAATCAAGACCATCAACAGATTATTTTGGTCATATCACCATTAATGAGAATTATTTACTAAACCCACACCACCATAAACTAAAAATATAGCCCAAAATAGCCATTTGGCTGAGGATATCCAATAACCTTGGAAATGACCTTTTAATAGGAAACGAGACCTTAAGTGAAAAATAAAAAATTCTTCACATTCTCAGAAATAGTAAATGTGCATCTGTATTTAATTCTGAGAAAAATGATGTATGGCACATATGAAAAAAATGTTAACTTAGTGCCCTTAAGCCCCATGGATAGCGGCAGACCGAGCACTCTGACAGCCAGTTTCTTTACGTTTCTTTACGCAGTAATGCTCAGTGAGAGAAGGCCTGTTCTTTCACATTTCTGACTCTGATAAAAGTTCTGTAGAGTAAAGTTTGCATTAGATGAAAGCATGTAACACCAGTGGTTCCCCTATTCTACCAAAGCGGTATGCTTTAACCTGAGAGGAGGAAGTTAGATTTCAATTTAGATGGATGCACAGCTGTATCACCATGAACAAGAGCTATCAAGGCAGCTGTGTTGGTATATTGGCCAATGATCAGACTAAACCAATGGTGATGGATTATTTATTTTTGATGTGCACAGTCACTTTCAGCACCAAAAGCTACATCAGGATCACACATTACTGATAAAATTAAAACAAAACCAGAAATTATATTCATTTGTAAACTGCATCCTCCCTCAAAATGCATATTTCAGTCCCCACCCACCCACTCTTTTCCACAGCATTCTCAACTCACTTTCCTCATTTGGCTAAGCATCATTCACTGATTCTATCAATTATAATATAATGTGATCATAAAAGAAAAAATTCTATAAATCTCTTGTAAACTCATTTTCCTGCATAGCATACATTGTGTTTGCTAAAGGGTTAAAAATAGACCCATTTCAGTTCCTGACCTGATCCAAAAGACTGACATTTGAAGTATATGCTATTTGAAAAGAGCTGTGTAAATGTAACAATTAAGAATATTCGGTCCCAAATTATCTCTGCTAATCAGACCACACTCTGATAATTCCCTGGAAAGTTCTTAGAAAGAGTTCTCCATATGACTGTACCAGTAAACAGCATTTTCAAATAAAATTGTGTAAAAAAACTACATAATTCTCTTGATAACACCATTACTGGACTTGAAATACCTCAAGAGGGAGAACTTTCCAGGAAATTATATCTGTACAGGGTACCACTGAAAAAAGAAAAATATATTTTAATATTCCTTTAAGTTATCCTACAACATATTCCCTCTAATACAGTTGGTTGATATGGAGATTGGAGGCCAGAAATTGCAATGAAAGCAACCAAACACTGTTTTCTACTTAAGGTCTCGTTACAGTTATTCAGGTGAAAATGTTGGCTTTTCAAGAAATGTTCAGCTTCTGATTAACACGGCCGAGGATATTTCGCATTTAAATTACCTCCCCTATTCACAATACTAACAATGTATATAGTTTCTGGAAGGTCTGAATATGGCCCTTTCTGGAGACAACTGTATGCACCAAAAATCTTACAATATCACTCAAATACACTCAGCCGAATGACACAGTTGATGGTTAAAAAATGGCTCAAAATGGTCAAAATTTTCTCATTTTGGGGATAAATCTCCAATTTTCGTACATCGATAGTGATAAAACTGTGTTATAGGAATTCCTCATTCCTCCACTGAGGATTTTACAGCATAACATGATCATTCTGACAAATAAAAAACATATGGGTTTCTTATTCATTTTTTCAGAAGGCTTTCTCAAAGCAAATTTACACAAAAATTGTCCCATTTGTAAACTGCAAATTGTCAGGTCCCAAACAGGTCTGGGTTAGTCATTTAACACTTCCATGTGACCTTGACCCCCAATTGAAATGCACTTGGCAATACACAGTTTGAATCAAGACCATCAACAGATTATTTTGGTCATATCACCATTAATGAGAATTATTTACTAAACCCACACCACCATAAATTAAAACTATAGCCCAAAATAGCCATTTGGCTGAGGATATCCAATACCCTCAGAAATGACCTTTTAATAGGAAACGAGACCTCACATAAAATTTGGTTCAAATCAGCCTCTCGGTTTGGAAAATAGAAATTTTGAGCGGGGCAAAAAATTTTGCCCCTCCCATAACGACACCAAGTATAGCCCCACAAACTTCTCTTGAACAAATCTGAGTCTACACCTCAAAAGGAAGCTGCACACCAAATATCAAGTCTCTGCTACTGCTGGTTCATGAGAAGAAGATTTTTTAAGATTTCAGCACACTTTTTGGGTGTGGCCCTACCCACGGGCGAGGCAACTTGATTTGAACAAAATCAAATTGCGATGTCATAACAAACTATTATCTCAAATATCAATTAAATTGGTTCAGCGGTTTGGGAGAAGACGCAAACACCATGTTCACGGACGACGGACGACAGACGGTGAGTGATCACTATAGCTCTCCTGACTGAAAGTCAGGTGAGCTAAAAAAGGGTTACTCCAAAGATGGTTTGTGCCATAAATGAATGAATTTGACCCAGTGGTTTTACAGAATAAAAAATATTTTAAACTAGAGAAACAGAAGTTTTACTGCCACCAGTTAATTCAAGTCTCTGTGAAAATGGTTAAAGCATCAAAAATAAACAAAACAGAAAGATAAATTATGGAGGCTTATTTTGGGAGGTAAAATATTTTTAAAGAAATCAGAAATAGGTTTTCATTAACAGTATTACATGAAATAAAATCTTTGGAAACCACATTAAAGCCTTGAGAGGGTTAAATTAAAGATATTCATACAGGAATCAGAGAAAATTTTCCAAGAAACCAGAAAAAAACATCTGTGCACAGCATTGAAAAAGGTTTGATCAAGACATCAATAAAATCTTTGAAAGCCACACTGAAGTCTTGAGAGGGTTAAAGACATGCATACAGGAATCAGATAAATGTTTCCAAGAAACCAGAAAAAAAACATATTTTGCACAGAATTGAAAGGGTTCAACATAAAATAAAATCTTTGGAAAACACACTGAAGTCATGAGAGGGTTAAATTAAAGATATTCATACAGCAATCAGATCAATTTTTATCCAAGCAACCAGCAAAAAAACATGTGCACAGAACTGAAAGAGTTTGATCCTGGCATCAATAATTTGTTTGGAACCCACATTGCAGTCTGGAGAGGGTTAAATTAAAGATATGCATACAGGAATCAGATAAATGTTTCCAAGAAACTAGAAAAAACATATATGCACAGAAGTGAAAGAGTTCATCATGAAATAAAATCTTTGGAAAAAACCCCACAAGTCATGAGAGGGTTAAATTAAAGATATTCATACAGGAATCAGATCAATTGTTTTTTTCAAGGAACCAGAAACAAAAACATATACAGCATTGAAGGAGTTTGTTTGTTCATGGCATCAATAAAATCTTTGGAACCCACAGCGCCGTCTTGAGAGGGTTAAACTAAAAACATGAATACATGAAACAGATAAATGGTTCCAGCATTGAAAGGATCCATTCAAAATGAAATAAAATCTTTAGAAAACAAAACTGAAGTCACAAATTTTAACAATTTTCTGATTAAAATAACAAGATTACTATGTTCATAACAGCAATTTTGTTATTTCAAGAACAATACGTCAATCAAGGTTCTTGGTGACTGAAAATTTTCCTCCAGGACAAACTACTGCAAAAATGCTGACTCATCATTTTTTCAACACCCTCTACTAGGCACCTTGATTGAACCGGTGGCAATTATTGTTAACAAATCCCTTCTTCCGGTCCTACCACATAACAGTTCTCTGTACATTGTGGTTTGGGATATATGGGCTTTTGAATTTTTTTCTGTTTTTAGCCCCTGGGGTTGTGAATTTTTTTTTTGGCGGGGGGGGGGGGGGGTGAGTGGGGGGGGGGGGGGGCATCAATCAATTACTTAGGACCCACTTATACCACATGCAAAATTTGGTTGAAATTGGCCACCGGTTCTTGAAATAGACATTTTGGGCAGAGCCCAAAATGGATATGCCCCCACAGAGAGCCCAGATATTGACCTATTAACTTCCCTTTAACAAACTTTAATCTTCTACACCAAAGGATGTTCCATACCAAATATCAAGGCATTCCCTCTGGTGGTTCATGAGAAGATTTTTAAAGGTTTTTAAGCTTTTGGGGCATAAACCAGAGCTCGAATATGGCAGCTGCTTTATTTAAACAAAATAGAAAGGGTATACTCCATACTAGTAGATGGTCTGTGCAATACATGTTTGAATTTGGCCTAGTGGTTGTGAAGAAGATGTCAAATTTGCAAAAAGTTAACAGATGCCAGAAAAAGTGATGGCAATAACTCCAACTGACTTGCAGTCAGGTGAGCTAAAAAGAGAATACCCGGTTCTCCAATTGTATGCCTGTTTACAGCAAACTAACTTATAGAAATGAGCCTTAAGGGGGAGGTCCGCTAAAAAATTAGTTTAGTATATTTCTATTATTTGCTGGATGTTAGCAACCAACTCTCCCCTTGACCCCCCCCCCCCTCCCCCCCCCCAAAAAAAATAATAAAAAGCTGGAAAAATGATCTGTGGGCCTATAGTTATCCAAAATGGGTACTCCCACCAACAACTGTCGACAACACTGCAAACTCTACTCATTTTCCTAAAGCAGAAACCATGTGGCCTCAAACAGGTGTACATCTCGTCCTGCTCTTGCGCTGCAATCATCAAAAAAACAAATTCATTTCACCATGAACTTCGGGGGGCAGGTTTAGAACTCTGTAAAATAGGTCTATACATGATCAATTCAGAACAAGCAATTTCCCTGCCTTTTCACTCTGTGCTATGTGAGATGTCATTTACCAATGAATAAAGGTGTGAGTCCCGGTCTGTGACACCTTCATCCCCACCCTACCGATTACCACTTGAAGAATCAAAGAATATGGGCTTAAATTTCATAGCACAGGTTTTCAGTCTCCCTTACTGTATGGATCTCAGTTCGTGGTATATTAATATCCTGTTCATTTTCATTCACTGGAATTGAATAATGTGCTAAAACCACAGAAAACACGGCAGAATGAGTTTTAATTATCCATTTATTTGCAATAACATTGTTGGTAGTAGCCGTTTGATTTTGTCACTAATCCCATGTGGTGACTGTCTCACTGAAAGATTGGTTTTTAATTACAGAACAAACTTAGAACAATGAAGGTTTTACTGTAATCACACAGCTTCCTATTTCATTGGGAAGCAGTCTTGCTATTTTTTTAATGTTTTTTGCACAGTTTCACCAAACTTGAGATATTATTAGTTACCCCGTGTCTGAGCATGTGATACAGGTTTTTACCTACCAGAAGCCAGCCGTATCCCATGAGGCCTTTCGTACGGGTTTTTACCTACCCGAAGCCAGCCGTATCCCATGAGGCCAAAGGCCTCATGGGATACGGCTGGCTTCGAGTAGGTAAAAACCTGTACCACGTGATCAGATACAGGGTAACGAATTTATCTATTGACTTTCCATTTTAGAAGTACAATCTATTTCGTGTGTGAACACACACAGCATGAGATCTTTTATCTTCCATTGTTGAGCCATACAGGTTTCTGTGGAATTTTTGTGCAAAAGAGTTTTTGTGAAAATATGCCGATATGACTAGTATAAAAAAATTACTGAATTTCTTTTTTGTCTCAAAAACAAAGCTTATGAACCCCACATTGGAGGGTACTCGACAAGCTCATTCCAATAAGGGGTCATGAGCTATATTTTGGAGATAAAAAATTAAAATATAATACATGTACACTGTAAAACTGGAATGACGCGTCTACAGGGTATGGACAATTTGTAGATTTCGGAATGAGGCTTCCATTGGGTATGGGAAATTTGTCAGTGGCTGGGCAGACGTATCGTGGGTTTCAATGAATATGGTCTCATACCATCGCTTGTGTAATTACAATTTGCGGTGAACAATTCATTGTGCATGTGAAAAAAAAGCAGTTACTTTTTTAGTTAGGTCAACGATGTCCGAGTTTCAGAAACTGATTATGTAAACACTAGGGCTGCCTCGAATATTTGATTAACCATCGGAACATGCTATAGTCTACTATTTTTTTAGCCATATACATCTTCCATAGTGTGTATACAAACGAATGTTGTCGGGTACAGTTAAAACTAGAAGTCCTGTCATGAAATGTGCACAATTAGCACGTTGATATGCGCGCTATGACCCAATTAAAGCTATCACATTCTGTACATATGGCCTGTGCACAGGCAATGTTTCAGCCAATGGACCTCCGGGTAACCCGGAGGTCCATTGGCAGAAACATTGCATGTGTTTGCTATGAGTAACCAGGAGAACCTGCCGTGCTTTGGATGCCATGCGATATGGCAATTGAGCGCAATTCCAACGCGCAATTAAACCTAGATAAGCGCACTATTCGTGACAGGACTTCTAGTTTTAACTGTACTCGACAACGTTCGTTTGTAGACATATTACGGAATAGTTTCTGCAATTACTCACAGAAATTGTCAACCATCAAAGAAGTCTTGAATGCCAAAGACGATTATTTCTCAATATACACAACACGGCTTCGAGGTGTAATCTATCCCAGGGGAGAAGCGGGAGATGTATACTACGTTTTAACCCTGGAATGACGATCTCTATCGATATTTCGGATAACCGGTTGAGAGTTTTTCTAATCGGTTAGGTAGGTAACTGGTTTTAAACCAGTTAACCATTTCAGTACTAATATTATTTAGTGATGAACTGATAATCAGAGTCGGCAATCGGAACCGGCCGGTAATGGGGCATCAGCCAATTATGACAACCGGCAGTTTCCGTTTTTTCTATATTTAACACTGACTATTAAAATCTCTTTGATATCTGGCCTTTTCAATAAATTTTCCCCATTAAAAACGTGTGGCGTGCCTATCAGGATATTTGGGGATTTGCAGAGTGGAGATATATTACGGAATTTACCACATGCAATCAGTACGAAATTGCCACTTTTCCCAGCTGATCGAAGTCACTTGTCTTCAATCATGGTGCTGTACAATGTTGGATTGGATACATGTATAAATAAAATGTGTTCAGTCGGTAGTCTGGAGTACTTCAGATGCAAGCATCACAATACAATAAGAAATTAAAATTGGAGAAACAGGCTTGGCAATTTCAGGAGAGCGATTTTTTAGCCCTCCTGAAAGAATTAAGGAGAGTGAAAAATTGCCCTCCTAAATATTTTGGTCTGGGATGATTGAGATTACATGTATTATGCTCACATTAAATTTTTGTTGTAAAGCAAAAATGTAATTTAACTTCGAAGTCACATAACATCACGTAATTTCATTTTGAAAGTGGTTTAGTGGTAAAAGGTAATGGCTGCAACCATACCCAAACACAGCTGCAATCATTTGAAGCAAAATGGGTCACAGCAATATTTTGTTTTCTGTCAGTTTCAAGTTCAACAAATGACATCACAGTTTGAGGGGTAATTATTCAAGGAATATTGACACTAAAATATACTACCATTACTACTATCCTGTCACTTGAAGCACTTGCACCAGGATGTGACTGTAGATTCAAGCAGACCTGTTGTCCAAGAAAGTCATAAGCTTACCACCTTCAACCCCCCTTGGGGGGTTGAAGGTGGTAGTGGTAGGCTTATGACTTTCTTGGACAACAGGTCTGGGAACACACAGGTCTTGTCAAGTGTGTGTTCGGTTGTTGAGTGAGACATCTAGATGTCTAAGAGATTTCACTTTACCTTAGTAAAGTTAATAAAATCACTGATGTAGTCTGTTGGTTTCAGTTTCAATGAGTTCGTTCAATTGGATACTTAAAATGCTGTGTAAAGCTAATTGCTCTCCTAAGTTGATTGAGGAGAGCGATTTTTTGCCCTCCTACATTTTTCAGAATGCCAGGCCTGGAGAAAAACTAAAAAACACTCTTTTTTCGATGGTAGATGATTGTTATGCAACATTCATATATAAGTCGCATGACAATTACAAACACGTTTTAAGTTTGTCATGTTCATTTTTTAACACTGAAGGAACACATCAAGGGAGGTAACAAGTTAACAATGAACATTAAACAATATATTCTGACGTCACGTGAGTTTTTGTAAACAAGGCACCAAACAACTTCACAACACACATTAACATCAAAGTTATTATTCGTGTAAGACGCAGAGTATGTGTCCTCACTATGGTTAATACAGCCAAGTGTATCGTATCCTTAAACAAAACCGTGTTAACATTATTTACTAGAATAAACCACAATCTTCACAAGAGAACAATATCGTGCACTTGTGTCATTTATAACGATCTTCCCCCACCCCAACAATCAAAAATGCAAATATTATTTTGGCTAATATTGCCGGCACTAAACATGCATACTCTGAGAACTTATGTGGCATTAAGCTTTCGTAAATGGTGATTTATCAACGAAATTCTGCAGTATAAATAACAGATTTTCTACTTGGTCTTATTCAACCATCGGAATCGTCACAATAAATAATCAGTAATCAGTTCACAGCAGGTTTTGATAATCGGTTCATCACTATTATTTCATGAAATAGATGTTGTCATACCTAAACTCCATTCTGGATCAAGTTATTGTGAACAAATTGTTGATAATCCATGTTAATTTTTGCCATTTTAATTTTTAAATCCGATAAATTTAATATCGATGTGGAATTTATTGACACTAAATTTCTGAAAGAATTCCATACTTTGAAGTGTTAGCACCATGTGACAGTGACTGACACAAAGTTGATTACGCCAACGAGGAATTCCTGGTAAATCCTAGTTTTTAGATGACCCGAATGGGTGGACTAAACACAGTATGCTATATTCCTGGCAATTATCACCAAGCAAGTTTCTAGACGCCCAAAATGACCCAAATGAATACTTCAGAGTTCAGACTGTGCTTTGATTTTCACTTGTGTTGTCTGTAGTGATGAACTGATAATTGGAATCAGCAATCAGAACCGGATGGTTATGGGGCACCGGCCGATTATGACAACCGGCAGTTTCTGGTTATTCTATATTTAACACTGACTATTAAAAACCCCTTTGATATCTGACCATTTTAATAAAGTTTCGCCATTAAAAAAGTGTGTAGTGCATTGCAGAAAATTTAGGGATTTGCAAAGCAGAGATATTACGGAATTTACCAACTGCAATCCGTACGAGATTGCCACCATTTCCCGAAGATTGTAGAGTTCATGTAAACATTAGAGAAACACATCAAGGGAGGTAACACACTGAAAAAAGAACACTGAATAAAACATTCTGACAAACATGTAAACCATGCGTCATACGACTTCACCACACATTAACATCAAAATTATTATTCATTTAAGACACAAAGTATGTGTGCTCAGTATATTCTTGGTTAATACAGCGAAGTGTATTGTATCCTCACACAAAACCGTATTAACACTATTTACCGGAATAAAACACAATCTTCACGAGAACAATATCATGTGATTGTATCGTTAATAACGATCTTTTCCCCACACCCCAACCAAAATGCAAATATTATTTTGGCTAATATTGCCCAGCACTAAATATGCATACTCTGAGAAGTTATGTGGTATTAAGCTTTCGTAATTGATGATTTAGCAACAAAATTCTGTAGTATAAGAGGCACCAACATATTTTCTTCACTGTCCTACTTCAGCCATCGGAATCGGCATCGGCATAAACAGCAGAGAAATAACCGGCAATCGATTGATAGCAAGTTTCGATAATCAGTTCATCACTAGTTGTCTAGATTTTGAACTGCATTTACATGTACCTCGATAAATATTTCTCTGTATATTATGCTTAAAAGTTGGATATTTAGTGGTAAGAAATTGTAGTGTGAATATTGTCTATCAGGTGCCTACACAAAGCCTAAGTTGCCTACTTGTCACACTAAGTAATTGCGTCTTCTTTTTCCTTTTTGTAACCTTAGAGGCATTTTCCCAAATCAGTGCGCCACCAAAGAAACCGCACGACTTGGTGTCATCTTGGGAGCGCAATGTATAACACGCCTGCATTTTTTTAAAATGAAGGTCTGTATTATTTTAGCTAATATTGCCCAGCACGAAACAAACATGCATACTCTGAGAACTTATGTGGTATTAAGCTTTCGTAATTGGTGATTTATCAACGAAATTCTATAGTATAACAGGCACCAACAGATTTTCCTCTGTGTCCTATTTCAACTATCGGAATCGGCATAATCGGTTCATCACTAAACACAAATAGTAGAAGTCACTCCCCCAGGGCTTATATTTCTACAAGAAATAGAGAATCGATTCACACAAACATTTGAGCAACAAAACAAACAAGAATTCATGTAGATTCTCACTGTACCTCTGCTAGGATTCGCGTAAAAAGAACTGAGTCAATTTTACTCTTTCCTAACAAAGCGGCAGCAAATTAACCAACACAAAGCTAAGATGACCTGAAATATCCCAACACTTTGTCAATAAAATTGTTCAAATATGGCTGTCATTGGAATCGGCTCAATGAGGTTTTATTAGTAAATACTGATTATTTTTTAAAATATTATTAAATTCAGTTTATTAATGTTGGGACGACTATCAAATTTCCCTGTCGACTAGCCGCCAGCTATTAGTCGCTAGACATGCAGCAATCAAAACATCCAAACTGGTTAGGGGTAGGCCGTTATTTTGACCTTATAAACCGAAATAATCACAACAAAACTAGAAACCGATATCATCTCAACTCGTTGATATTATACTTGATAATGCCTCACTGTAACAGCTTCTGTCCAAAAGTACACTGAGAACTACCGAGCAACGACGAGCACCTGCCCACTCCCCAGCGTCATAAACCCCGGTCTCATACCCCCCAGGGGTTGAAATAACGCTTGTCGCCGACAAATAATTTCTACCAGTGACAACCAAAAAATAGAATCGCTTGTCCCGGGCGACATGTGCTATTTTTGGCTGGAGTCTCATATTAAACTTGAAAAGCTATGTGCTGTTAAAATCATTAAATAGTTGCCTTCTGTATTGAAACATCTATTATACGGTCTATCAATAACGATATGATACTATGACATTTTTTTTTACCACAAGGGCGAATCCGGGCATCAGCACACTTGGTGTGCTCCCCCTCCCCCCATTAGTTTTTCCCCGAGATGTTGTGCATTGTGGATATCTGCATCGGGTGCAAGGTAATCACATCTTTTCGGATTAAATTTCAAAATTTGGTTGACAGTACATGTCGGTAAACTTGAGTGTAAGTGCCCCCCCCCCCCCCCCCCCCCCCCCCCAGTTTTTTGTCAAGTCCTTCATCCGCCACTCAACCAACTCTGAACCGGTATTGGGATGGAACGACTGTGCAAATGAACTTACCAGAAGCCTAAAAATGTCTGTAATGTTGAAAGGTAATTCTAGTCTAAGGGAGGTAATCCAATTAGCTATCAAAGAACTCAGCTGTTTTCGAAATTGCTGACAGGGCTTTCGCCATACGTGATGCCCCATATCTCTCACCTAATTTAATTTGCTTCGTTCCATAGCTAATTTTAATTAAATAATATAAGTGGTCTCAGACTTTGATATCACTAACCTTTTCAATTTTTTATTGAGTTTTGGCCATTAAAGCCTTTAAGGTCACGCTGGTCACCATTGCAGTGTCGTTAAGCTGACAAGTCACAACAACAGAACAAACCTTTTCACCTCTAGCGAAGTTTAAGATGCCAGTATTGCAGTCTCTCTGGCAGATTGCTGGTTTGGGTTTCCAGCCTTAAAACGTCCCCCGCACAGTCACTTAACTGTGGCTTAATTTATTCTTTTTTTCAAACGAAAGAAATATACTTGAAATTTTATCGAGTAGCAAAAGCAAGTGAATCGCCAATTTATTGTATCATTTAACAGAAAATACCCATCAAACAACTAGTTGACTACCGATATTCTTGTAGACTACTGCATAAAAAATAACCGGTACTGATTCGTCGACTAGTCGGCCCAGCACTACAGTTTATGTTTTAAAAATTAAAGGGATGTGATGGATACACCAGGGGTACAACCATGTGGCCTCTTTGGATCCTGGGACACTCATAACGGGTATGGATTCTCGCAACCATTTTCATGAGAATCAAAATGGATTCTTCCAAATTCATTTGAAACATAAGCCCAGCCCCAACCCCCCAAAAAAATGGGCAATAGGCCTACCTAGGCAATAACATGTAGGCTAATAGTCTTCATTTCTTTGCCACAAAAACATACAGTACAGTTGCCATGGACGGGTCGTAACCCACGTGTGGTAATAAAAATCATCATCAGCAAAATTTTAATTAATGAAGCACTGGGTTGTACCCTGCGCTTCATTAATTAAATTTTAGATGATTATTCCTATGATCAGTATTGCAATCTAATATCATTGTGTCCGTGAACATACTGCCCACCCTGTGGAAAGTGACCAGTCCACGGCAGCAGTACTGTAGTTAATGACCCCCTCACAGTGACAGAAATGTACTCAGCGTGCATCTATCAATGGTGGGTAATAAGCTGTGTTTTTAGGTAATATTTAAAAAGTTAATTAGTGTTCCTAGACCCCACCTCAACAGTCAACACACCTTTACTTTAGTTCTGTCACCCTGGACTGTAGGCTGTAGCTCCCCTGTGATTTTCAAACGGTCAGGCCTGTCTACAGATAGTTTAGTTTCGTGCCTCTTCAAATATTTAGCTTCATTACAATATAAATGCACTTTGTTTTCAAACAATAAAGACATGTTTCTCTCAATATGAATAAAATACATGTATGTCTGTCTGTGGCCAAAAGCCATGAATTGAATGCATGATATTGATAATGGGGTTTCATTTGGGTAAATAGATAAACATTTATCAATGTAAAACGGGATATTACCTGCACATAATGAATTTAAATGGTTTGATTGTATATACTTAAAAACATGATTCGTTTTATCTCTATCCTGATTTCAGGGTGCTGGTAACTGGAAGAGAACGATTTAAATGTTTCGCGTTAAAACAAGTAAAATGCGCGAAATGTTGCAATGCAGCTTCTGAATCATGAAAAAGGTCACGGGCATCAACTCACTCGTTCAAGAATACAGGAAATTCGCACACTTCTCTCTCGTATTTTGGTTACGACTGAGCCGAAGTTCCTAAATTTCAATGGGTACCGTACGGGGATCAGCAGAGCCAGACATGTTTTGTACCCGTCAAGAATTATTTGGGTCAAAATCAGTCGAGAATGTTATTGTTGAAAATGACATCGCGGTGCCCGACTTCCGACTACATCAGATCGAGACGCACTCACCACCATTGTCCTGTTTTTCAACATTCTTGGTTTTCTTATTGTTTTTGTCAGATGATCTACTTCTAGATTTACTGGCCATAACTCTCTCATCTTAACAGATTTATGTTGACAAAAGTGCCCTTTCTTAAAACGAAAGCCGCCATCTTACGCTGATATGAATATTTATAAAACCTCGTTTTCAAACCTGGGATTGCCCAAATTGTTCGGGAATTCCCTTTGTACCTGATTACCTCTTTTGGTCGTGTCGTATCCAGCTCGAGTGCATCGCACACAAATTTCTGTTGGGTTTTGATCAAATGTCTATTCTCTCCATCACCCTTTGGACCCAGCATATCCCCAGTTAGATTGTAGATATGTGTGTGATTGAAAAGAAAGCTTATTGTTTTTTTATTCACAATAAAATGATGACCTTTCAATACTTTATGTGCCACGGAATGTGTCACACTCAAAGACTCACACCATGCTTTGTTGTTCAATCAAGGAGACAACAATAAAGAATTTTGTCAGAGTGATCTCCCCTATGAAACAAATTCCGCTTTGTCGGAACTTTGCTTGCGGCTTGTTAATTGAGGGGTGTTTTTCGGATTTTTTTAAAGAAGAAGAATGGCGGGGTGCGGAGGAATTTTCATTAATGTATATACCAGTATACTAGATTTTGTTATCTTTGCACTCGCGAACTCATTTATGTAGGAACCGGTGTGTGTGTTGAGGGGGGGGGGGGGGGGGGGGGGGGGGGTGCGCTTAGACGCACAGAGGCCGTGTGTCCCCAACTCTTTAGACTTTACAGAAATAATGCTGAAAGAGAGACACCAATCCGTCATTACAATCTCTTTAGGAATTAGCAGGAACGGGATGCATAGACTCTTTGCCCTTAAGGCGTGACTGAAGATTCCATCGTTTCATTTGTCTGTATTGTGGTCGTTAAGGTCGAGAAAACGCACATTTTTGCTCACCATTGGACAAATTTCCACATCAGGTCGAAATTCGTTAAATACGGTGCAAAAATGTGCATTTTTCTTAATGTAGAGGTATGTGAGTCTCAAACAGCTTTGTGTAATGTCTTCTCACCATGTCACTAAGGCGCATACGCCACCACTAATACACCAGTGTGTGGGTGCCCTTGTAGCCTATGAGCGTGCTAACCCCCCCCCCCCCCCCCCCCCCCCACACACACACACACCCTCCCCCAGTTCGAAATGCTGCTGTGGACTTCTGTGTCACGCATTAATGTTAGGCATATTAAGTTAAAGTCCTCGCTTGAAACAAGTGACCGGATTTGGTCTCCACACTGGCCTTTTCATGTTCTTTTCACCAAATCGCCTGTAAAGCACTGGTCCAATAAGACTTGTTGATTTTTTTTCCACTCGCGCGCTGATGAGTGATGATACCTCCCGATTCGTGAAGCATGAACGTCGACTACAAGGAGTTCGTGTCTGCACATAATAAAATGGTCCTGGACTTTCAAGGAGGTGAAATTATTTTCTGCGCGACATTCTCTTGACAAAATAGGCTAGCTTTGAAGAAACCATTTGATCAAGCCTCCGTTAGACCCAAAGCTTCCGAGCCATACCACGGACTCAGCCATTTATTCAGCCAGCCAAGACAAAATTTCAAGCTACAAGCAATGTCTAGCTGACTTGAGCTGCAACCAAGACGTGGGACATCCTCTCGAGCCACCTAACTCCATCGGAAATTGTAGCCTATGTCATTAAACAAGCTCAAAGATTTACCAAACCATGAGTTAAAATAGAACTAAATCCAGCCATACTGTCACCTATACATAACAGAGCAGGAAGAGTGAATTGGTAACTTCTAAACCACAGAGGTGGAGGAATGGGTGGAGTACGTACAAGGGAGCACGCTCCCCCCCCCCCCCCCACGGCCCACACACGAGTTTCCAAGACATGCTTACACACTGAGTTTAAAAAAAGAAAGCATACATATGTGTCGATATATACATGCACATTAAGGCCTAAAAAGTTAAAAATATGTTTCTCTGGCCTCCCCGAATAGTTCTTTTGGCTGCCGCATGCTCTTTTTTCATAACAAATGCAAACAAAAAAATAAAGCATATCTCGACGAAGGGTGTAATTTGATTGGTTGGCAAGTTTTTGTGTTCTCCGCGCTAATTGATCGATGCGATCCAATGATATATGATGGTAGAGTTTTGGTGTTCAGAGAAAGAAAAGGTCCTACGGAATAGGAATGTCAACAGTCAGAACAGTCCAGTAAGCCTAAAATTAGTAACAAAACTAAGATTCTGTTCCAAATCGAAGGCTTTCCCACGTTGCCGGAGTACACGCCACTACAAAGGAACACATTCCATGTTTTTATCCTTCAAAGCAACACTCACATGTTGGAATAGTGTACGCCCTAAAAAGCTTTTCTAAGGCAAAAACAGACCAAAAGGGATACAGATCGTTCATGCTATACTACCATTCCAACCAATTCAATCACACTACCACAAGTCGCTTGATCCTGTCATACGGCAGCGTGGAAGCGACACTCTATGTTTTCCTACTATCTTGTTTACCCCTATCTCGCACCGCTGTTAAATGACCGCATCCGAAGCTTGTGGGTGAACCTAATGGCTACTATGCCCCCCCCCCCCAACTATCACATGGTGAAAAGTAATTTGCACCATGGTGAAAATTTGAAAAAAAAATAATAATGCATGTCAGGTATGGGCCGCCGTACATTTTCCCTACATGTACATTAAATTCACCTTCCACGGACGGATGCACTTTTTTGCTTGTAGTTGACTCAACACTGCTGTCGTTCGTCAGTTCACAAGTTGTGGCCGTGTCAAAATTAATTTGATTGGTCAATAGCTATCTCGTTTAAACAACTTAGCTATCTCGTTTAAACAACTTAGCTGTCTCGTTTAAACGACTTAGCTATCTCGTTTAAACGACTTAGCTATCTCGTTTAAACGACTTAGCTATCTCGTTTAAACAACTTAGCTAACTCGTTTAAACAAGATAGATGGAAAACATAGAGTGTCGCTTCCACGCCGCCGTACTGTCATGCAGTACTCTATGGTACCAAGCGTTATTTCAAGTATGACGTTCCGATGACGTCACTACTCTCATAAAAACTGGCGTCATTTCCAGTGTCACCCTTCAGACTCCCATACATGGGCACGAACAATTCATGGTATACGTCTGTGGCCATGGAAGTCACCAGCTTCTCTTCATGATATCGTCGCCTGAGTGCTAGAATGTTCTACGTCCCAAAGGGGACATAGAACATTCTAACACTCAGGCGACGATATGACTAGCTGTGCCCGTGGAACCCCATTTTTCACAGATGTGTTGAAGAGTCTTGCAAGCAGTATTCGAAGGACTTCTATCTTCATAGATTTCATCTATAGACTATATTGGAACTCATCCATTGCCTGTTAGTCTTACAAATCGGATGTAATTATTGCCGTGGAAGTCGAAGAGTCGTGGGAGTAGTCATTCATAGAGGCGTCGATAAGAGGGTTTAGGAGTGCGCCCCCCCCCCCCCCCCCCACCCATTGTTTTTTTCAGTTGGTGTATTTTCATCTGTATTGGAGTAGCTTTGAGATGTCTATTCGCTCTTGCTTGTAATGAAACTTACTTGTGAGACTATACTTGATACTATTAAATATCCATGTATATTCCTTTACCTAACATGAAAAGCAGACGACACTTGCAAATAAAATTCTTGAATAACTAATTATTTTTCATTTTTTGTCTCAAAAACATAGGTTATGACCCTTCTTTGGAACGAGCTCGTTGAGTTCGTTCCAAAGAGGGGTCATACCCTATGTTTTTGAGACAAAAAATGAAAAAATAATGAAAATTAATTGGCGACTTTTGTGAATAGCGCTGGCCGGTTTTTGCCGTTACTTTGGTTAAAGGGATATTCCAGGGTGGAATATATGTGCGTATACATATATAACGAATTTATTTTCTCACTAAGTTCATTCACATTGAAGAAAAAATTCAGTTATATGGAATAGGAAATTAACCTATTAGGCCGTATATTTTGTTTGGCAGATCTCCATGAGCCCTGTCAAACAAAATATATTGGGCTAATCTATAGTTATTTCAAAACGAGGTGTATCAAAGATAAATCGGTCAATAATAAATGCTCTTCGGAATAATCAGTGAGTATCTGGACATTCTTGAGGTATAATTGGATGCTCAAACTTTTTACAGTGTGACAAAACAACAGAAGAAAGCTATCAAATGCTGTCCAAATGACATTGTGAGGAAGAAAAATAATAACTCTCCACATTAAAATATAGTTCCATTAGTGAGCTAACTTTTTGTCACGAATAACACAAAATTAAAGGTGTTATTTTGATTATTTTTTTCTCAATGAATAGGGGATTGTTAATTTTAATACACACACCACAGTCATAAACTTTTTTTGAGATAGATAAGATAAGATAAGATTTATTGAGCAAATACACCAGAACAAAGGCAGATTGCTTTGTATATACAAAATCAACATAAAACAATACTAATTTTAAATAACAAACGTAAATATCAAGGCTTATAGTGGTTGTAACATAATACTGTTAATGTCACCTCTTGGTGTCAGATTGACAAACCTTGTTCTCGTTGTTTTAAGAATTGCTGGATCATATTACCGATGATACCACATAGCTGTGGCACATTGTTTCTCATCAGGAATATGAATCTCTCGGATGTGTCCATCTCAACAAACTCTTGGTATTCACGTTCAAATTTGTAAATGCACGTTCTCTGAGAGATGCATATTCACCGCACTCCATAACGAAGTGCCATTCTATTTCCACTGCACCTCAGCGGCACATCGCGCATAAGTGTTCACTTAGGGGATGGGTGGTTGCAAATGTCTCCCCTTTTCTATCATACGTTTGTGGTTACTTACACGCAAACGAGTAAATATGTTTCTCGCCTCGGGGGATGTTGTATAGATCAAATAAGGCTCCAGGTGATATTTGTTCTTAAACTCTCGATAAGTTCTCAGTTTATTTTTTCCAGTTTTCCTGTTGTCATCAAATATAGCATTATAAAAAATATTTAAATGGGTCTCTTCCAGATTTTCTCTTATTGTTATACATTTCACTGGTTGAAACGGAATTCTCTGTTCAGATTTATTTTCAGGATTATAATTAGCTATACGCTGCTGATATTTAACCAGCATTAACTCGGCATCGTGTAATTCTCGGATTCAGTTCTAGCCTCTGATAGTAAGGGAGGAGTTGGAGATCATATAATTTTGATACAAACTTAGCCAACTGGATTTTGGCATCTATGTGCAGTGGGTACTGTCCAAGTTCAGCTCTCGCTGCATGGTTCGATGATTTATTGTTCATACCCAGGACTAACTTACAGAACTGAATATGAACGGTTTTGCATGGTGATTTAACATTATTAGCAACGTTGATTTCCGTGAACCATAATTCACTGCCGTATAAGAGGGTGGGTTTTATCAGGATGTTGAATAGTTTTAGGTAAACCGAAACAGGAGGAAGGCACTTTCTTTTCAAGTTATTGTGCAGGCTGGAGAGGGCTTTTAAACCTTTCAGTTTGAGATCTTGTTGCGCATTCTGTCGTTTACTGTTGGATGTAAACGAAAGTCCCAGATATGTGTACTGATGGGCGTGCATAAGCTCAATGTTCCCAATATGAAAACTATGGGGCTCCTTATTCTTTCGCGATTGAAAACCCATAACTTTAGTTTTGTCAACATTTACGTCAATTGTGTTTTTAGTGCAGTAGGCATTCAAGTTATCCAGTGTTCTCTGTAGTCCCCGAGACGAGCTTGAGATGATCGCTAAATCGTCGGCAAATAAAAAGTGACTTAGATTCGTGGTATGTAGACGAGCGAGATCACATTTTTTCATCAAAGATTAAGCCAATGTCTCCGATAAAGATTTTGAAGAGCGTCGGAGAGATCACACAACCTTGTCTGACACCGACCGTTGACATTAAGAGTGGGCTTAATCCTTGCGATGTTTTTATTTGATAGTAACTTGAACTATATAGGGATTTTAAAATTTTAAATATATTATCCTGTATCCCTAGGCGGTGTAGATTATCAAAAAGAATGTTTCTATCAACAGTATCACATGCTTTTCTAAAATCAACAAAACAGCATACAACATTTGTTCAAGTTTTTCATCTTTGTTTATAGCTGTTTTTAGAATACAGGCGCTGTCAATAGTACTACGGTTTTTTCTAAACCCGAATTGATTATCACTAATCAAGAAATTATCTTCATGATAGGCTTTAATCCTCTCGTTGATAACTCTGTTGAAAAGTTTACCCAGAGCACCGCTTACGGCAACAGCTCTATAATTATTGGGATCGGATCGGATGAAATGGTTTCGCGCGCCGAAGGCGCGCAGGGACGGGTTGGGGCAAGCCCCTTTCGACCCTCTTTAACTGTAGATGATTTGGGTTGTCTGGGCGTGACAAAGGAGGAAAGTGGAAAAGGTACTCAGCGCCGTCTATGTGTCCTCCTGTTCTTTTTTGGAGGAGGAGGCTGTGATGGTGATACCTCCTTTGGTGGTGTTGAAGGAGGGGTGCTGAAGGGCTGACTAGGTTGGTATGGTCTAGCCCTTGCAGCTGCCGTCGATGGAGAGCTCTCTTGAGTAGTGCGCAGATAGTGGTTACTGACACTCTGTAATGCTCCTCTAATCGTGCTTTCCAAGAGCCCGCGGTTATCCAAGGTATTCAGCGTTTGTTGGAGAATTGCTAGATGTTCGTCATCCCTGACCTTTTCCCCAAGGATGCTTTCCACGGACTCCGCGGTGTGAGCTTCCTGGATGGTGTCCTGGTCGGAAAAGGCTGGAAGAGCAAGAGTGGGTGTAGCTACATGTGCGCTGCCCGGCTCATCTTCATGCACCATAAACAAATCTCCCTCCTCCATCTCCTCTTTCGAGGAAGAGTGTGATGGGCTGGAGATTGGAGTGTTGCCTGGCGAACCAGCGTCATCCGGACCCTCCACATGAGTGGGGGGAACCGGCGTGGACATGGAACGGCCAGGGTTAGCGGACATTGAGCTTTCAACGCCATGGTTAGCCTCCCTCTCTTCCTTTTCCGTCATGTTCTTCTCCATGAACACCGTCAGTCGGCGGGCATCGCGTCGTCTGGCGGAAGGTCCCTTCTTTCTTCTCCTTTTCTTCTTTCCTTCGGCTGCTTCCGTCTTCTTGGCATCATCCTGCGAGTCCGTGTCACTTGGAGGGTGACCAGTGCAGGGGGAAATCCCCTCACGAAAGGTGCTACACCTCTCCAAGGACGACGGTTCGGTTTCCTTCTCAAAATCCACTGTCAGGTGAATTTTACCCTTGAGCACCTGGACGCTCCAGGTGGTAGCAAGGGTAGCCTTCACTCTGGCCAGTGTCTCTTGTATTACATTTGGGAGCTCCATTGTCTAGTTGTTGACGCCTCGGAATCCAAGGTGTGAATGGTAATGAATGTGAGATGGCGATGTCTGAATGAATGAAAGGTTCAGGCGATGATTATTGGGATCGTTTCGATCACCCTTCTTATATAATGTGGTGAGAACAGATTTACTCCATGAGGGGGGATAATGATGTGATTCAGATACCTGATTAAATAACTTAGTTACATGATCAATCATATGCGGGACTATTATTTTTTAGAGTTCGTTTGAAATGATATCATATCCGGTCGATTAATTGTTTTTTTAGACTTCTCAGAGAGTGCATTATTTCGCTAGCCGAGATTTTGTCATTATTCAATAGGTGTTGTATATCCATTCTGTGTTTATAACATTGGATGCATTTTCGTGGGTTTGTGGTCGCCACAAAAGCGATTTAAAGAAATCAACAGACCTGTCTGGGTCTACATGATTGATCTCAACATTGTTTGTTCGAAGGGTCTTAATTGTCTGCCAATAGGTTTTTGGGTCTGAAGGTGATAATTTTTCGAGGTTTTCCCATATGTTTTTGAAGTGCATTTTCGATTTTTTCTTTGTTGGTCTTTTATACATTTTCTTACAATGAAAAAACTTTTGTAACAGAGATCTCTCCTGAGGGTTTTGCTGAAGAGTCTTAAGTGAATTTTGCATGGCGTATCTTAGATGTTTGCATTCATCATCAAACCATTTCCTTTTAGGTTTTTTTCTTTTTAGGGGCACGCAAAATTCTCATGGACACCAGATTGTTTATGTCGGTCAGTATAACAGTCAAATCAGTTATTGCTTCTTCTGTACCAGATTCGTCATTAGTGTAATTTTTCATTATAAATTGTCTATTTTTAAACTGAACGACTTGCAGCAAATATGCCTCTAAAACTCTCGTTGGGATATCTTTGGTCCATTTTAGGGTGTCCTTAGATTGGGTGTAACTGTATTTTGGAGTGTTTTTGGTCGGAAGATTATGGCATTGATTTTTTAAGTGTAGCGCCAGTTGGCAGTGGTCAGAGTGCTCAGTTGACTCTTTAACCCTTTACCTAACATGAAAAGCAGACGACACTTGCAAAAAAAATTCTTGAATAATTAATTTTTTTCATTTTTTGTCTCAAAAACATAGGTTATGACCCCTCGTTGGAACGAGCTCGAAGAGCTCGTTCCAACGAGGGGTCATAACCTATGTTTTTGAGACAAAAAATGAAAATATTTTGAAAATTAATTGGCGATTTTTGAGAATAGCGCTGGCCGGTTTTGGCCGTTACGTTGGGTAAAGGGTTAACACAAAAACAATCTACATCGGACAAATATTTATCTGATACTGTTATATAACCTACGACACTCGCTCCATTATATTGGTAGCTGGTAAAGTTACCCATTGCATCTCCTTTACTCCTTCTATTGACTTTTCTCAGTTTTGCTGCTTGACATAGGGCCATAAGCGCTCTTCCATAACTATTAGTCATTTTGTCTAAGCTAAAACGATTAGAGCAAGAGTCGACGGTGTGGGAAGTGGGACGTGCAGTGCGGTATCATATGTAATGCAATCAGGCATTTCTCCTGTCCGGGCGTTGAAATCACCCCTATAAGAATTAGATCATCACCCCTACTAGAATTAGATCGTCACATCCATACTCTCGCAGTTTTTGTTCAATATTTGCGAATATAGAATTTTCGGGTTTGATCGTGTTACAGTAAGAAGAATTGTTAGAGGGTTTATACACAGAAACAAAAACAACCAGGGTCTGCATATTGAACATTTTTCCATCAAATTGTGCCCATAGAGATAATTCATCGACACAGAGCACAAAGAGCGATATATATTTGTCAAGAAAGTAGAACACAACGTACCCCCTTTTACTGTGGGATACCTTTTTATGAACTTAAAAAAAAATCACATTGCCTACATGTTCATGTTTTTACACCGGGCTAAAGCAGGGTGTAAATATTTCAAGTGGGTGGGGGTGTTATTTACATGGCACTTGTCAGCCAATCAAATTGCTACATTACAGTCTGTCAGGAAATAATTGCACTTGCAGTACAATCGCCGTG
Source organism: Pictodentalium vernedei (assembly GCA_031216915.1). Lineage (NCBI taxonomy): Eukaryota > Metazoa > Mollusca > Scaphopoda > Dentaliida > Dentaliidae > Pictodentalium > Pictodentalium vernedei. The sequence goes on from CM062288.1 coordinate 99,676,452, forward strand.
GCCTGGTCATAATCCATGCGTGCGTAGTGATGTCGACAAATGCATTTACCAGGTCATAATCCACGCGTGTGTAGTGATGTCCACGCATGCATTTACCAGGTAATAAAAATCATCTTTGGCAAAATTTTACTGAATGAAGCACAGGGTTGTACTCGGTGCTTCATCAATTAAACTTTTAATGATTATTCCTATAATTAGGGTTTGGAATCTAATATTATTGCATTCGTGGAATATTGCCCACCTGTGGAAAGTGACCAGTCCAAGGCGGTAGTACAGTATGCCACACACACCTAGTCGGCCATGCAAAATGGAGGATCCGTACTACCCGGTTGCGGTAACCGGTTCTCGTCAGTTCACCGAAGTTAAGCAACATCGAGCCCAGATAATCCTTGGATGAGTTACTGTCTGAGCGATTGATTCGGACTCCCGCGTTGTGTCCTTGGGCAAGACACTTAACCCCGATTGTCCACACGGGGGCGCGATGACGCCGTGTACTGAGACGTACTGCATGTCGATGGTGCGCATATCTTCAATCAATCTAGCCCTGCCTGTTCTGCAGAGAGGAGTTATGATGTTGAGAGGTTGCAGCTGCTCGTCGTTGCTCGGTGGTTCTCTCCGGGCACTCCGGCTTCCTCCACCCGTAAAACTGTCACCAACACGATATGACCTTGGCTGTTAAAGTGTGGTTAAACCCTAATAAATAAATAAATAAATAAATAAATAAATAAATAAATAAATAGTACTACCCGATTCGAGTTGTTGAGGATCGCAACGTGATCAATTTTGAGTATCGGTATGGAACGTGTTAAATGAAAAAGACGTTGCGTCACGACTACTACATGCACAGTTTTATACGTCAAAAAATAAATTTCAAGGAAGTCTTGCGTTTTTCAACTATAATCCCGGCTGCCTAATGTTCCAACTACATCATGTCTCCTCTGCCCTTCCCAAATTCCACTGAAGAGGAAGCCAACCACAAGACTGATAGCTATACAACCGCTGTAACCCTGCTTGAACGCAGCTTGGACAGTTAGAATGTTGAGGAGCTGACAGTTTCTCGTCGATGCTCGGTGGTTCTCTCCGGGTACTCCGGCTTCCTCCACCCGTAAAACTGTGAAGGTCACGATTAGCCATTATGCAGAAGTATGTGACCTTAACCCTTTACCTAACGAATCGCCCGCATCCGCCCGTGTAATTTACAAATTGAGCAGTTGAAAAATTAATTTTTCAAACTATTTCAACAAAACCATATCATGTGACCCCCTCATTGGAACGAGCTCATCGAGCTCGTTCCAACGAGGGGTGACATGATATGGTTTTGTAAAAATGTTTTGAAAAATTTTAAAAATTAGTAATTAAAATATTAAATTTTGATATTCTCTACGTTGGGTAAAGGGTTAAATAAATAAATAAATAAATAAATAAATAAATAAATAAATAAATAAATAAATAAACGAAAAAAGAAACTTATGGTGGTTTCAGCTTAAAGTGCATTGATGGGAGACTGGTGCGGGTATAAATTAATAATTGTCATAGTTTTTGTAATTGTCGAAGCCTGCGACAATGGCATACTAGAATTTGATGGCTTTGGCTCATGGTGGTAGTTGTGATAAAAGGCAGCAGCTGTAAGTGATGATAGGGCGTCCTTCCGCGCCTTTGGCGCGTAAAAAAACATTCCGTTCGATGATAGGTGTCTTAGGTAGCAGCTGTATGTTTCGGTTAGCAGTCCTCTACAATGTTTTCTCATAACATGGCCCAGAACGTGGCCACCATTGGTCCCCAAATACCGGCCCGCAAAGTGTGCGGCGGGAATCGAGGTTGCTGAGTGGTTACGGCATTGGACTTCAAAACGAAAGGTCCACGGTTCGATCCCCAACAGGGGCAACTGCGTGGTATCCTTGGGCAAAACACTTAATCCCGATTGCCCACGTGGAGCCAATGTTGCGATGTGCACTAAAGCGTGCTGCACGTCGATGGTGTACTTGTCTTCAACCAATGCTAACCGTCCTTGTGTGAAGCTGGTACATTGGAGAGTCGGGTAGTTTCTCACCGCTGATCGGTGGTTCTCTCCGGTTACTCCGGCTTACTCCACCTGCAAAACTGTCCAACACGATGTGACCCTATCTGTCGAACGTGTCGCGAATGTTTTGTTTTTGTTTTGTTTTTTTTTTGGGGGGGGGGGGGGGGCGTGGGGGACATAGTGTCCTAGCACACAAGCTAAATAGTGAATGACGCGTGGTGAAAAAAACTGTAGTAATGACAGTAATATTGGGGTGGAGGGGGTAGCAATAGTAGTGCAAGATGCTAATAGCAGCGGTAAAAGGTGCACGTACATCCGGAGGGATAAAGGTAGGAACAGCCTGCCCCGTTGCACAGGTAAAAAAACCTCGTCTTTGCGTTATCGTCCATCCGCCGCTTTGCAATGCTACCAACCCGAATACAAGACGACACTTGCCTTTTTTGAGTAACGGGGCGGGGGTTGAATCGTGGACCTTTTGGTTTGAAGTTCAATGCCGTAACCACTGAGCCACCGCACTCTCAGTTGGGTTAAAAATCAACCCAAATCAAATGGGTTGAGTAAATATGAACCCAGTTGGGTTCATATTTACTCAACTCGACTGATTTGGGTTAATCTTTAACTCAACTGATTTTAGAGTATATATATGGTTGTATTTTTCACATTTTCTTTCAGCCGATTGAGCAATGATAGGTCCGCTGCGTCCTTTATAGAGTTACTCCCAGCCACACACATACACATTCTCACTGAACTTCCGACACATCTGATAAAATATCCATACAGTAAACTGCTGAAGGTAATGCAAACTTAATAGCTGAGACTGAGCCCAGAGGCACATCGGCTAAGACGTTGTTTTTCGATAGAACTGAGTTGTTGCATTGGTGTTCTCTTCAGTCCACGGCTGTCCGGGTGATCAATAACCACTCTACTCGAACTGTATAGATAACCAGCGACACGACATTAACCCTTTACCTAACATGAAAAGCAGACGACACTTGCAAAAAAAATTCTTGAATAACTAATTTTTTTCATTTTTTGTCTCAAAAACATAGGTTATGACCCCTCGTTGGAACGAGCTCGAAGAGCTCGTTCCAACGAGGGGTCACAACCTATGTTTTTGAGACAAAAAATGAAAATATTTTGAAAATTAATTGGCGATATGGGGGAATGGGGCACGGGATGTTCGCCTCCGAGTGTTGGGAGGAGAGAAGAGGCGTGGGGATAAGGAGGTATTTGGAAGAAGAGGGCTGATCAAGACATTCTCACATGAGAACCACGACAAATTAGCGGCCGGCCAAAGTGTTATCATTATTATTACTCAAAGCATTTCTCCTCACTTATGTTACTAACTTGTTTAAACAACCTTTTAACTTAACAAGGTAGTTAACTAATTTAAAAACTTTTGCAACTGTTTTAACAACATAGTTAACTATAATAATCTATTAACTTGTTTAAACAACTTACTTACTTATTCAGACCAACTGAGGATGACCACAGTCGCCCTGGCTCCCATCGCGCCTCCCATCCCCGTTTCCCAATAGCCCCGAACATAAATGGGACCCTTGGTGATGCCCCACACATCCCGTCGGCCCGATCATCTCTGGCCCTAGAAAAACATTCATTTCGATATGTAAAGGAGACAACGTTTCAAGCAAATACACAAGCAACAGTCACAGACACGAACTAAACAATAAACGAGAACATTGAGTAATCGAACAATGTTTCCAGCTGAAGGGACCTGTCTCCGGGAATTTATCAAATTTATCTATGAAATGACACTACCAGGAGGTGAAATAATCTTCACTCTTAATTCTCAGGATGGGGAGAGCGATAAGGTATGAGAGCCACATTGGTATTCACTAGGCTGTTAAGACTCAAGACTAATATGTGCGTAACAAAGGGCTGACCGTAAACAGCGAAAAGGTTTCTTCCAGACAATATTATATACTGAGTCAAAAAAGAAAGTATAATAAACTTTGAGAAGCAATCTTTTTTAATATTATCTACTTTAATCCCAAACAAATTATTGTAAATTCATATTTCGAGTCTAGCTGTATGAATTTGCATAATTTCATGTTCTTACTGTTGCCAGCGTCACGTCAGGACGTCGCAGTTCAGACATGGGGTGAAATGAAAAGTTCACACATGCAGTCAATAGCGTGTATGTCCACCGTTTGCCTCTTGGGTGACAAGACATCAACGGCGCATGGACCTGATAGGACTCTGGATGTCACCCTGTGGTATTGCGTTCCACTCTTGCCTCAGAACATTACGTAAATCGCCTAACGCCTTAAGATCACGAAGTCGTACCCGACGGTCCAATTGATCCCAAAGATGCTCGATTGGCGATAAATCTGGCGAAATTGGGGGCCAGGGAAGAGTACTGACCGTAAACAGGGCTGACCGTAACAGCGAAAAGGTTTCTTCCAGACAATATTATATACTGAGTCAAAAAAGAAAGTATAATAAACTTTGAGAAGCAATTTTTTTAATATTATCTACTTTAATCCCAAACAAATTATTGTAAATTCCTATTTCGTGTCTAGCTGTATGAATTTGCATAATTTCATGTTCTCACTGTTGCCAGGATCAAGTCAGGACGTCGCAGTTCAGACATGGGGTGAAATGAAAAGTTCACACATGCAGTCAATAGCGTGTATGTCCACCGTGTGCCTCTTAGGTGGCAAGACATCAACGGCGCATGGATCTGATAAGACTCTGGATGTCACCCTGTGGTATTGCGTTCCACTCTTGCCTCAGAGCATTACGTAAATCGCCTAACGCCTTAAGATCATGAAGTCGTACCCGACGGTTCAATTGATCCCAAAGATGCTCGATTGGCGACAAATCTGGCGAAAGTGGGGGTCAGGGAAGAAGTTGGACAGATACGCGCCACGTGACATCGGGCATTGTCTTGCTGGAATAACTGCAATCCGACGTTAGAGTTGAACAACGGGACAACAACAGCGTTAAGCATTTCGTCCCTATATCGCTATCCATTCAGATTACCATCGATGAAGATCAACTGCGTTCGATGGTGCAAGGAAATTCCTGCCCAAATCATTATACTATCCCCGCCAAAACGGTCGCATTCCCGCACGCAAGCATCTGAAAACCGTTCTCCTCGTCGGCAATGCACTCTTGCCCTACCATCAGCGCGCCGTAGACAAAATCGTGATTCATCACTAAAGAGAACTGTGCCCCAACGCTGCTGAGTCCAGCGAACACGCCGTCGTACCCATTCCATTCTGATGGTACGATGACGTTGGGTAAGGATTGGTCCGTGGTATTTGAGGGCTTTTACATAGTCCTCATGGCCTCATACGACAAAAAAAGGTTCGGTAGGTCATATGTTTTCCAAAAAAAGGGGTGCCGAAATTGGGGTGCATGGGGATATGACTGTTAAATACCGAGATGAGGCTAAGAGGGGTAGTAAATGAGGCCTCATTGAGGGATTTTTTCATGTCCTCATGCCCTCAAAAGAAAATGAGGCTATGAAGGATAGTGAATGAGGCCTCATTGAGGGATCTTTTCATGGCACTCATGCCTTCAAAAGAAAATGATGCCATGAGGGATAGTGGATGAGGCCTCATTGAGGGATTTTTTCATGGCCCTCATGCCCACAAAAGGAAAATGAGGCTATGAGGGATAGTAAATGAGGCCTTATTGAGGGAATTTTTAATCGCCCTCATGCCCTTAAAAGAAAATGAGGCTTTGAGGGATAGTAAATGAGGCCTCATAAATTTTTCTCATGGCCCTCATGGCCTCATACGACAAAAAAGGGATTCTCCAAAAGGTATCCTCGATAGTTATCCTCAAATAATACAATACCAGGCCATAGGTATCCTCAAATACCGAAATGAGGCTAAGAGGGATAGTAAATGAGGCCTCATTGAGGGATTGTTTCATGGACCTCATGCCTTCAAAAGAAAATGAGGCTATAAGGGATAGTAAATGAGGCCTCATTGAGGGCTTTTACATAGTCCTCATGGCCTCATACGACAACAAAAGGATTCCATAGCCACAGGAGTTTTCATGGCCCTCATGCCCACAAAAGGAAAATGAGGCTATGAGGGATAGTAAATGAGGCCTCATTGAGGGATTTTTTCATGGCCCTCATGCCTTCAAAAGAAAACGAGGCTATAAGGGATAATAAATGAGGCCTCATTGAGGGCTTTTACATAGCCCTCATGGCCTCATACGACAAAAAAGGGATTCCATAGCCGCAGGAGTTTTCCAAAAATGGGATTCCATGGGATATGGCCCTTGGATATACAGGTGATGAGAATCGGATAGGACTTCGTTGTAATAAGGGGAGATAAGTCTGCATAGAGTTTACGGGAAATCAAGCAATCTGGTTGGTTAGTTAGCGCCAGTAAAGTGAACTGATTGAGTGATCTAGATAAATGAAATAACAAGAGTACTCGGAATAGGGTCAGAACTAACAAGAATAGACCAGAAATTGCTAAATATAATAACAATAAGCAAAGCTGTTCCAGTTATAGGCTCTTCTACTCTACTGGAGTATACGCCCCCGTACCCCTCGGAACTATAGCACTACGTGCTAAGCCGATAAAATGGGGAATCCGTAGTAAATAAAGTCGTTTTTGGTGATTTGGAGGGATTGTCGGGTTGTTTGTGGTAATTCGTGATACTCCGATTCACAATCGAACATACCCTCCAAACATACCCCTGTCCTATAAGAAGCCTTTCGGTCACATAGCAGCCACGTGCTACCATAGAAACCAAGATGGCGGCCTCCAGTATACAAAATGGACGACAGAAACACGTATCACCTAACAACACGCGCTGCGTATGCGCACTAACACCACGCATCACTATGCAGATGCCGTCACAAGATGGCCGCTCACGCGGGTTACCATGACAACCAAACATGGCGTCACTAGGTCACGTGACTATGAGATCTTGCATGAGATCCTGCCAATGGGGGCCGTCCGGGTACATGCTATACTACTCATAATCTACTGGAACAGCCCAAATATGACCTTGCATCATATGGAGGCGTTCTTTTAGTTACAATGCTCCAAAGCTTTTCAATATCTTACCTGAATCTGTGAAAATAGCCCAATCTCTTCCAGTTTTCAAATCAAAGCTAAAATATTTTCTATTTAAAAAATATTACCCTGATGTTGATTAATCACATATTCTGTGTATTTTTGTTTCTTTCATGTTGTTCAGCGCCTTGGAACTTTTTTAATATTGTGAAATGTGCTCTATATAAATCTTACCTATTATTATTATTATTATTATTATTATTATTATTATTATTATTATTATTATTATTATTATTATTTTATAGGCGTATACCAAACGGATGCATCTGAAAATCTGGACGTCTTCAGGAAAGCAAAAAAACCCGCATGTTTGGAGACAGAGTATCGCGCATCATGATCGGTCCGTTGACCCTCAAATACCAAAGGACGTAATGGAATAAGATGTGCATGTCGTTTATATCGTGTGAGGAATCGATTTTTTTTTTGTTCAATTATATTTCATCAGAATAAGGCATGCAATGTTGACACTGGGCCGAAACTGTCTGGTGCGGCATTTTTGGCCATTCTTGATATTTTAGTGCCCAACAAAGCACTTAAGTTAGTACAATGGCGCTGATTCAATTAATAGTTAGACTGAATGATGTCGGCACATCTACATGGAAGTGCGAGACTGCTTAACACATAACTGGATAAAATGCAGGCTTGTTGGGGGTAGGGGTGGGTATTATCATTCGTTTCCTAATTCGTAAACGAGAAAAACTTTTTTCAGCATTCTATCATTTGTGTCAAGTCTTATTTGTTTACATCATGTATTTGATAAGCGTTATCGAGGTATAACGAGTAGAAATTCTCTTTTTGCCTGCTGCCAAACTCGTCTTGCCGTCAGGTCCTTTCTTGTTCAGTGGCAGTCGTTGTCGGGTTCTTTGAGAATGTTGAAAATCATTTGGATGCAAAAATTCTGCTTTGTGTAATAGCACTTCATATAGTTACGGCATTTAACTGGTAAAATGCTAAATTATTTTTGGAATCAAAATTTGTTTACTTGTATCTGCCTTGTTACAATTTATGAGAGAGTGCTTATAGGCACTCTCCCATAAATTGTAACAAGGCAATTCCTACTAGACGAAATCATTTTAGTTTGAATATAATGTGAAGCATATTCACCAAATACGAAACCTTTAAGTTGTGGTAACTACACTTAGGAGTAAAGCCCAAATATGGGCTTTCAGCACTCTACCAGTTAACCCTTTACTCAACGTAACGGCCAAAACCAGCCAGCGGTTTTCTAAAAAATCTCCAATTAATTTTCAATATGTTTTCATTTTTTGTCTCAAAAACATAGGTTATGACCCCTCGTTGGAACGAGCTCGTTGAGCTCGTTCCAACGAGGGGTCATAACCTATGTTTTTGAGACCAAAAAATGAAAAAAATTAGTTATTCAAGAAATTTTTTGCAAGTGTCGTCTGCTTTTCATGTTAGGTAAATGGTTAAGATAAGTAACCCTCTGAACTTGGAACTATGTCCTTAAGGGTTAATCTCTAGAAAATATGTAACTATGAAGTTTGGTTATGTTATCAGTCTGTCCGTCCATCTGACTGTCTGTCTGCCCATCTGTCCGTCCGTTAACATTTTTGGTTTCCGACTGATAACTCCAATTTGGATTATTTGATCTCAACCAAAGATGGTCTGTGTATTTCCCAGCTAGAAATACAGGCCAAGTTCGAATATGGGTTCCGTCCAATTATTTTGGCATGAGTTACAGCCATTTTCCGAGTATTTGTATGAGCGAAGAAACAACTTGTTTGTTTTATAAAGGCATAATTAAGCTCTGAAAGTCACAGTTTGAGTCATTTTTGGTCGATTTTATATAGAATCTACATATTTTACCACCTTATGTAAATCAAAAATGGAAGGAAAATTGCTACAAAAACGAAACAACTTGGAAAATATAAGAAAACACGCCACAAAAGAAGGAATGTTGAATAATTTAAATACGAGGGAATGTTTGTTTTCGTGGGAGATATTTTCAATATGAACAACTAGAAATTTTTGTCCATAGGCTAAAGTGTTAAAACATGATCAATTTATTACTGACATTATCACTATTGTTTTACGTGGCCCCATTTCAAAATGTTTGGTCCCGCCAATTTCGTGAGCATTTGAATTTCCATATGAACTTAGGGAATGCATTAACTTGAAGAGTAATAAATTATTTTTGGTGATCAAAATTTGTTCACAGATCCTTGCGTTCAGAGGCAGCGGAGCCTGGGGGCACAGAGGGCACGTGCCCCTCCACTCTTTTCCATAGATATGTTTCGCATTTACTCAATGAGTTAAAATGGGCGCATGCAAACGTGTCAATATATAGGCATTCCTGTAACATTATTTGCAATCCAAACAATATTTAGCCAAAGAACCTCACTTTCAGTTACTTTGGTCCGTTTCTTCTACTTCAAACATCTTTCAACCCGAAGGCAAGCCTTCGGGTTGGAAGATGGTTGGAGTAGAAGAAATGGACGGGACAGGATCCACACAGCGGCATATTCATCTAAACGAGAGACCATAGCGGGTCATAGTACATTTACTGATATACGATTGTAACCTTTCTCACACTGGGTCGAATCATGGTAGCATTGTAAATTTGTGCCCCTCCACTTTTATCGGGCTTCCGCCGCCCCTGCTTGATTTGTTACAATTTATGGGAGAATGCGTTTAGTTACTCTCCCATAAACTGCAACAAAGGAAATCCTAGTAGACTAAATCATTTTTCTTCAAAGGTGATATGAAGCACTTCCACTGAATCTCATGTCTTTAACCGTTTATCCAACGAATCGGCCACATCCGCCCGCGTAATGTGCAAATTCAGCAGCTGAAAGAATACTATTTTTCAAAAAATTTCAACAAAACCCTATCCTGTTACCTCTTTTTGGAACGAGCTCAACGAGCTCGTTCCAACGAAGGGTCACATGATATGGTTTCGTTGAAATTCTTGGAAAAATTTTTAAAAAAAAGGATATTTAAAATTATGAATTTTGATATCGTCTGCGTTGGATAAAGGGTTAAGCTGTTGTACCTGCACATCAGAGTAAATACCAAATGTGGGCCTCTAGAACTCTACCAATTACCGGGTCAAAATTGTGATTACAAATATCTCTACAATATGCAATCAATAATACCCTCCAATGAACATCAATTTGATTTCCATGCTATGTCATACTATGCTTGAGATATCATCATGGCCATCTTTCAAAATTTATGGCTCGGTATATTTTTAGCCTTAGGTTTATATCATGCTCTAAAAGTGGACGGGGCCAAACATTTTGAAAGTGGATTACTTTCAAAATGTTTCGCTCAGCCCATTTTTATGAGTGATTGGGGGTCGCAGAATGCTGTTTCCAGCAATTCTGAAAAATTCACACATTGACCCCTGTGTGACCTTGACCAATATTTTTAACCTCCTTTGAGTTTCAACTCATATAGAGTTGCTTCCAGGTCCATAGGTCATACCGTGCTTGAGATATGTGCGTGATCCACATTCAATATTTTTGGCCCTGCTCACTTTTTGAGTGTATAAATGCATGTATGAACATCGAAAATGCATTAGGTGTCACAAAATAAGACGTACGGCAATTCTAAAGAATGTACACAATAACTCCTGGGTGATCTTGACCCATGTTTTGAACCTCCATTGAGTTTTGACTCATTTGCTGTTTATTCAAGGCCCAGAAGTCATACCACACTTGAGATATCAGCGTGACCCACTTTCAATACTTTTGCTCCCGCCGACTTTTTTAGTCCCCTACCGGCATCGCCGGAGGGGACTATAGGTTTGCACTCTGTCCATCCGTCAGTCTGTCAGTCTGTCAGTCACACATTAGTTTTCCGGACTTTTTTGGGAAACGCTTCAACGGAATGATTTCATTTTTGGTAACCTACTATAGAACGATGACTTACAGATCAAGTTTGAGTTTCATGCTGATTGCCTTATTCTTGTGTGAGTTATGGCCCTTTGAAATATGGAAAAGCGCCAAAATATCAGTTTTCCGGACTTTTTTGGAAACGCTTCAACGGAATGATTTCATTTTTGGTAACCTACTATAGAACGACGACTTACAGATCAAGTTTGAGTTTCATGCTGATTGCATTATTCTTTTGTGAATTATGGCCCTTGGAAATATGGAAAAGCGTCAAAATATCATTTTTTCGGACTTTTTTTGGAAACGCTTCAATGGAATTCATGCTGATCACATCTAGGTTATGACATTTGTATAATTATTAATGCTCATTAGTCCGGTAGGGGACATTGTACTGCTTCAGCGATACGTGCGCTCTTGTTAAATATAAAAATACATGCATGAACTTCGGGAATGCATTAAGGGGTATTAAAATGCGCTTTACAGCAATTCTATAGAATGAACTCAATGGCCCATGGGCGACCTTTCTGACCTTGACCCATTTGGTGTTAGCCCTAGACCATAGGTCATACCATTCCCGAGGCATGCGTGTGACTTATTTTCAAAATTTATTTTGAGCATAAAAATACATATACACATTCAAACTTTGGCAATGCATTAGGGGATTATAAAATGTAATTTCTAAAATTTCTGAAAAATGCACACCCTGTGTTACCTCGGTCTTGGCCCATATTTTGAATACCCGCTGAGTTTCGACCAGGCCAGAAAATAAACAGACTGTCATCTGCAAAATGAGGTCCCCAGAGGGTGAAGTTAGTGATGCTACCCTGAACAGCAGGGTAGCATCACTAAATTTACCCTCTGTGAACCTCAATCTGAATCAGGGTCTCAAAACTAAACAGAAAGAGGTACCCAGAATAGCATCAATACATTTACCCTCTGTGAACCTCAGTCTGAATCAGGGTCTCAAAACTAAACAGAAAGAGGTACCCAGAGGATAAGATGGCTCACTGTATGGTATAGCATAATCAAATTCACCCTCTGGAGACCTCATTCTGCAAATGTCAGACTGCTTATTTTCAGGCCTGGTTTCGACTCATCTGGTGTTGGTCCTAGGTCTATGGGTAATATGCTGACTGAAATATGAGCGTGTCCCACTTGCAAAATTATTAGCCCCCCCCCCCCCCCTTTTGGGAGGGGGCGGGGTGTAAAATGGATTATAAACTCAGGAATGCATTATGGGTCTGGGGATCATAAGATGGGATTTTTAGCAATTCTAAAACTGCACTCAACCCTGGGTGACACCGGTGACCTTGACCAATATTTTGAACCTTCATTGAATTTGGACCCATTTGATGTTGATACAAGGTCAACAGATCTTGTCATTCCATACTTGAGATTTGAGAATACCCGCTTTCAAAATATTTGGCCGCGCACACTTTTTTTCTGTGTAAAAATACAGATATAAATTTCGGGGATGCATTGGAGGGTCATAAAATGCCATCTCCGGTCATTCTGAAATTGCATTCATTGACACATGGGCAACATATATGACCTTGACATACAATTTGAACCTCCATTTAGTTTCGATAGGCCACACTATACCTAAGATACGAGCGTGACCCACTTTCAAAACGTTGTGAATGTGGAAATACATGTACGAACTTTGGGAATGCATTGGGATCATAAAATACAATTTCCAGCAATTCTAAAAAATGCACACAATCACCCCCTGAGTGAACTCAGTGATCTTGACCCATATTTTGAGCCGCCATTGAGTTTCGACTCGTCTGGTGCTGATCCCGGGGCAATAGGTCAATACCATGCCTGAGATATGAGCGCGACAAGTTTGTTTCACACAGACTAATAATCTCTAATTAGTCTGCGTAAAACACAAGACTATTTTTGTTGTATGTTTTCTTTTTCTTTCTTTCTTCTTCTTTTTCTTCTTCTTAATCCTCTGGTCTTCTGTTTTCTCATCACTTCGTTGTCCACAAGCTAACTCGAATAAAAACAATTACCACTCGGCCATCTATATTTTCGGGTTTAGGGGCGATTGGGGGTGTCCCAAGGGGGTGTATAGAAAGCGGTTCAAGCTCATATCTCAAACACGGTATTGCCTGTGGACTTGGGGCCAACACCAAAAGAGTTTCAACTCTGAAAGTTCAAAATATAGGTCAAGGTCAATGAGGCTACACAAGGGTCATTGAGTGCATTTTCCGAATTGCTGGAAATCGACATTTATGACCCCCCCCCCCCCCTCCTCCAATGCATTCACGGAAGTCACACATGTATTTTTGCGCTGAAACAGTGAACACGCCAAACATTTGACAAGTGGGGCACGCTCATATATCATGCACAGAATGTCCTAAGGACCTGGGACCAACACCAAATAAAGTGAACGTCAATGGCTATTCACAATATGGGCCAAGGTCACTGAGGTCACCCAGGGGTCATTGAGTGCATTTTCAGAAGTGCTGGAAATCGCATTTTACGATCCCTAATGTACTTCCGAAGTTCATACCTGTATTTTTACACTCACATAAGAGGGAGGGGCCAATTATTTTGAAAGTGGACCACGTTCATATCTTAAGCATGGTGTGACTTGTGGACATTGTACCAACACCAAATGGGTTGAAACTCAACGGAGGTTCACAATATGAGTCAGGATGACGTCACCCAGGGGTCAATGAGTGCATTTTTCAGAATAATCCCAAATACATACCCAAAATCCATATGGTGGTGACTATGGACAAGTAGTGGCCTTGAAGCTATAAAGGATGTGGGATGGTCTATAAGCCAGGAGTTGAATTGGGTTAGGGGCAATAACTATCTTCAGATAAATATCCCGCTAGGTATCACCAAAATGTCTCATCAAAAGGTATCCCCCAAAAGTATCCCCAAATAGTACATCGCCATGTCATAGTATCCTCAAATGCCCGTATGTGGTTATATGTGCTGTATGTGATGTGCGCACATTGTGCACCAGAACACATGCACATATCGACACATCCACCATGTGCCTATGTGCTACATGTTATGTGCACACATTGTACACTAGAACAAAAATACAAAGTCAGAATTCTTTATAGGGAGACCGGGGAAGTCATAACATAGACAGGACAGGCAAAGAATTGGAGAGAATAAGCTACAGAATAGACCAGGATAGGCAGAAGTAGGGGATTCCCAGGGAATCCGAACTAGTAAAACAATTGTCGGATTGTTTGCAGTAATTCTACGAAGTAACCGAGGATTTGGGAAAACCAGAAAACTACTCATATTCAATCGAACACACCTCTGTCGTATTAGTGGGTTTTGGGTCATATATCAAGCACATGCTACCGTAGAAACCAAGATGGCGGCCTCCACTATACAAAATGGACGTCGAAAACACGTATCACCCTAACAACACGCGCAGCGCATGTGCACTGAGAGTGCGTATCACTATGGTAATGACGACACAACATGGCTGCTTATGCGAGTTACCATCGCAACCCCAAATGAATTCCGAGAGAGGGGTCAAGCAACCTTGAGGTTAAGGGGTACATGACACACTACTGACGTCTTCCCACGTGCCCCCCCCCCCCCCCCCCCGGGAAAGCATCCTGCTCTTCAGTTGTTGTTTTTTTTCAACTTTTATCCCCGCCGACTAAAAATCACGATGTAGTTTTAATATTCTATCAGTCGGGACGTGAGTCATCACAGAGAGGGGGGGGGGGGGGGTCAAATCAGGGTTAGAACCAATTGGTCCACCCCGCGACGACTCTGTTTATTTATTTATTTATTTATTTATTTATTTATTTATTTATTTATTTATTTATTTATTTATTTGTGATTTAACTGGCAGAGTGCTGGAAGCCCACTTTGGGATTTTTTTTTCTGACGTGCAAGTGCCTCAATTTCAAGGCTTCGTATTCTGTGAATATGCTTCATATCATCTTTGACATAAAATTATTTAGTCTGTGTTGAGTTGCCTTGTTACAATTTATGGGAGAGTGTCTCTTGCCTCTAGGCACTCTCCCATCGATTGCAACAAGGCAAAAACATGTGAACAAATTTTCTCCATCAAAAATAATTCAACACTCTGCCAGTTTACGATACTTTTGAGAGGCAGGATCATCTCGTGTCGGACAATTGTACGAGTGGAGGAAGCCAGAGTACCCGGAGAGAACTACCAAGCATAGGCGAGCAACTGGCAGACTCCCCAACGTACCAACTCCGCACAAGCATGGTTAGCATTGGTTGAGGACAAGTGTACCGTCGACGTAGAGTACCCCTTAGTACACAGCGCCAACGTGCCGCCAGTGGGCAATCGGGATAAAGTGCCTTGCCGATAGACACAACGCAGTTACCCCTTGCGGGGATCAAACTGTAAACCTTTCGATTTAACCCTTTACCTAACGAATAGTCCGCTTCCGCCCGCGTAATGTGCAAATTGAGCAGTTGAAAAAATTGAATTTTTCAACATATTTCAACAAAACCATATCATGTGACCCCTCATTGGAACGAGCTCATTGAGCTCGTTCCAATGATGGGTCACATGATATGGTTTTGTTGAAATTTTTTGAAAAATTTAAAAAAATTATATTTAAAATAATAAATTTTGATATCGCCTGCGTTGGGTAAAGGGTTAAAGTCTCATTCCGTATAGCCACTGAGCCACCGCGATTCCTTTCCTTAGCTGTTAACCACTCTTCCAGGACCATGCTCACTTTATAATGACAATTACATTTTCCATACTTTCTCTTAAAATCCTCAATGTAATATGCTCCAGGGCCTCTCCGAACAGAAGTTTTTCAACACAGAATATCGGATTAATGAAAAAAAAACTGTTGAATTCTTGGTTTCTTATATCAACATTTGCACTCACATTGCTAAATATATCAGAAATACCGTGTTACTTATACTTTATCAAACATAACAAAAAGGCAAAACTTGGAAAAAACGTACTTCGATAACAGTACTATAAAAATATTTTTTACTTACAAAACACAGCTTATGACCCCTTGTTGGAACGAGCTCGTTCAGCTCGTTCCGTCAGTGGCCATAAGCTAAGTTTTTCAAGCGAAAATTGAAGAGTTGCATGGGTTTTAATTGCGATTTTTGTGTATAGCGCTGTTCGAAAAATACCGAAAGGTAAGTAAAGGGAGAAAATATCTGAAAAATCTCGATAAAAGCCATTGTGCAGAATATGCGACCTTAAACACTAATAAATAAATATATAAATGAAGAAATAAATAAATATCTGAAAAGGGGACCAGATAAAGCTTGACGAGCGAAGATAACCCTTTTCTGGTCGACAAAATTTCCACAAGCCTGTTCCTTTTACCCTTTACCTAACGAATCGAGCCCGCACCAGACCGCGTAATATAGAAATTCATGGGTTGAAAAAGAAATCAACAAAACTATATCATGTGACCCATCATTGGAACGAGCTCGTCGAACTCGTTCCAATAAGAGGGGCACATGATATGGTTTTGTCGCATTGTTTTGAAAAAAATGGAAAAATAATTTTTAAAATAATGAATTTGGATATCCTTTGCGCTAGGTAAAGGGGTAAATGTTTCAAGGTAGGTAACGTATTGAAAATATAAGGACTGAGGAAGAAGAGAGGGGTGGGCATTCATCTTCCTATGTTTATTATTCAATTAATTCCTGACCCTGCTGGATCATTGGTAAATATTGTTTAGATGTTACTGAAAAAGAGTCGCGTTTGATAACCTCTTCTGGCCTAAGTAACTCAGATGCTTCCTCTGTTATCTTTTGCTTTCTCTGTTTCATTATTCTTAGTATTATACAAATGCTGACGATGACGATTACAAGAGCTCCCGAACAAGATCCCAATAAAATGTAAACTTTGTGTTTTGTTAAAATGGATTCGTCCTTCTTTGCACTGTTCGGAGTCGTGCCTTTTTCAGTAATGTCTGTATCTTCATCATCTTCGACGTTCTCTTCTTCATCCTCTTCAATATCATCATTATCATTTTTTATTGCATTTTCAGTCTGAGCGGTGTCTTCATGTTGGGCCTTTTTATTGGTTTCAGTGGATTTCACTTGTGGCTTAAGTTTATATATTGAACCAAACCCCATGATGTCATCCTTTTTCTTCATATGGCCTCCACATTTCCCACTTTTGTTTTCAGGCCAGTTTTTACATTTTTCATTGCAAAATTGATTCTGATGTTTAAAAAATAATTTAAACTCTTTGACCCCAAGACACGCACATTCACTTCCATGGTACATCAAAACCCATTTACTCACTCCATCGGTGGAACATTTTTGATAGCACTGGGATTTATGATTCTGAACCTTTTCAGTGAATTTGAGACTACTTTTCTTTAGCGATTTCCTTGGTTTCATATCCTGAAAAACATAACAACCCTCATAAGTAATGCTCTCTTCGTTTGTGTATAAGATCAATGCCGCGAGAACAATAATGGTTAATTGTGGAAGGCGCATGTCTTTTTAAAGGAAGAATAGTATCGTTTACAATTGTAATTGTTAGGCTACAACAGTGATAACATCGATTGCTCTAAACTTCAGTTCATCGTCCACTTTCAGTTACTGGAATAATGTTTAACGTCGCAGCAAAATGCCATTATTCGAAGTGATGCAATAAAACGGCTTTCTCTTCAGAATGAAAAGCTTATCTCATGTAAGAAAGAAAAACTTTGTCCATCTTCGATACACAATCTATCAATTATTCAATATCGAATTTGCCAGTCGAGATATCCGGTTGAGTGACGCTGACGTTATAAAGACGCGTGACGTTTGTCGCCTGTGCTTCTGCAAAAGATACAGAAAGTACTTGCAGGGTCTCTTTGTTCTTATAGTCTACCGGGTTCATTTTCCGGCCCTTCTCTCAATCACATTTAGTTTGTTACTTTAGTCCGAATGTTTAAACTTTTAAATTAAAGGATTCTATATCATAGAAGCGTGTAATAAACACAGAACACCACGATGTGTGAATGCGTTCGTCAATACGGCACGAGTGCCAGTGCGGGAGGATAGAACGAGAGGCGCAGCCGCGAGTTCTATCCTTCCGCGATGGCATAAGTGTGTATGTACAACATCCATAATGTATAGCATTCGGGAGCGCGGTAGCTCGGTGGTTATGACACTGAACTTCAAACCGAGAGGATTCGATCCCCGACAGGGGTTGAGTTTTTGGGAAAGGCACATCCTGATCAGGCGCGAAGCCAGGATATCAAAGTCAGGGGGCAAGAGTAATATCTAGGAGGCATACAGAATATTATTCGCTGTATCATCCGAGCCCCGCAACGGCAATATGGGGGCGAGCACAAGAGAGGGTTCTCCCTCTCCTTGAAGCGGGTCTGCCCCCCCCCCCCCCCACCCCCGGGAAAAACTTTGAAACTTGAGACAAAAAACCCACAGTTTCCTTGCCTATGAGTCCGTTTGTGTCCATAATTTATAAGTTGTGAAAGCGTGTTGGGGTGAGGAAAAACTAATGTGAATACAGTCAGTTCATGTTGTAAACATGCACTCTACCCCTTACCCAACGGAACGGCCAATACCAGCTATCACTCTTAATAAAAATCGCAATTCAGTTTTCATTAATTTTCATTTCTGTTCTCAAAAACATAGCGCTTACCCCCACCCCCCCCCCCCCCCCACCCCCACATCTCTGAACGAGCTCGTTGTGCTCGTTCCAATGAGGGGGCATAAGTTATGCTTTTGATTAAAAAAAAATTTTTAAATATTTTTTCAAGATTTTTGTTTGCAAGTGTCGTCTGCCTTTTATGTTAGGTAAATGGATAGACAGACTTGTAATCCTGTAATACTCACAGAGTTTCTCCAATTGCACCGAACTCGCGTTTCGGGCAAACTGCTGATGAAATCACAAACTTCGAGCAATACGCTTCAGTGAGTTACCTCCCCTGATGTTCAATATCTCAGCATTTTAAAAAATACCGGGAAAAAATGATGATCACTGGCCGTCCGTCCATTTTGTTAGCTATAATTTTGAAACTTACCACACTTCTTAAGTGTCGTTTAGAAATGACAAAAATAGGTTTAGTTTGAATTTTTGTCACCCGGTGGTGCCAGTGGCGCCACTTAAAGACTGGGCTAAAATATTACTTTCAACGAAAGCTCTATGAAATTTTGTTTAAAGTGTGTTCGTATGTTCAGGTAGGGTCTCTACACTAGTCTCTAGATGTGCGTAAAGGTTTCGGATTTTTTATTCGGCCCTATGTGGTGCACGTAGCGCCACCTTTGTCGTTAGAGAATCGGTTTTCGACGAAAGGTTCCTTTGTGGCTTTAATTAGAAATCTTGAAAGTGTGTTTATATGTTCACGTTGGGCCTCTAGATGTGCATAAATTTTTCACGGATTTGTTGGCCCCATTGGGTGCTTGTAGCGGCACTTTTGTTTTGTCGTTTGAGAATTGGTTTGCGGAAAAATTCACCTAGGGGTTTTAATTCGAAACGTTGAAACTGTGTTCATATGTTTAGGTGGGGTCTCTAGATGTGCATAAAGGTTTTGGATTTTCCACCTGGTGCCATTTTTATTTGGCCCCATGTGACGCTCGTAGCGCGCCTTTTGTCATTAGACAATCGATTTCCAGCGAAAGCCTCCTAGGGTTTTTAATTTGAAACGTTTAATGTGTGTTCATATGTTCAGGTGGGGTCTCTAGATATGCATAAAGGTTTTGGGATTTTTTATCCCCACTCCCTCCCCCGCCTCTTCCCATGCGGCGCCCTTAGCGCCACTTTTGTCGTTAGAGAATCGGTTTCAGGTGAATAGCTCCTAGGGGTTTTCATTCGAAACGTTGAAAGTGTGTTCAAGTGTTCAGGTTGGGTCTCTAGATGTGTATAAAGGTTTCGGAATTTTGATTCCGCCCCAGGTGGCACCTGTGGTGTCACTTTTGTTGTGAGATAATTGGTTCCAGTGTAATGTTTCAACTGGTTTTAATTCGAAACATTCAAAGTGTGTTCATATGTTCAGGTAGGGTCTCTATAGATGTGCATAACGGTTTCGGATTTTTCATTCAACCACATGTGAGGTGTCCATAGTGCCCTTTTGCCGTTAATAAGTTTCAGGCGAAAGGCTCCTAGATGGGTTTTAACGTTGAAACGTTGAAAATGTGTTGATATTTCAGGTAGGGTTTCCAGATGTGCGTGAAGGTTTGGGATTTTTTATTCGGCCCCATCTGGTGCCCATAGCGCCACTTTTGTCGTTAGAGAAACTGTTTGAGGCGAATGGCTCCCAGGATTTTTAATTCTAAATGTTGAAAGTGTCTTCATTGGTTCAAGTTGGCTCTAAATGTGCAGCAAGGGTTGGGATTTTTATTTGGCTCCACGTGGCGCTCGTAGCGCCCCTTTTGTCATTAGACAATCGGGTTCCAGCGAAAGGCTCCAAGTGTTTTTAATTCGAAAGTGTGGCCATATGTTCAGGTGGGTCTCTAGATGTTCATAAAGGTTTGGGGATTTTTTATCCCCCCCCCCCTTCCCATGAGGCGCCAGAAGCGCCACTTTTGTCGTTTGAGAATCGGTTTCTGTCGAAAGTGTGTTCAAGTGTTCAGGTTGGGACCTTAGATGTGCATAAAGGTTTCGGAATTTTGATCCCCCCCCCTCCCCCCTTCATACGGCACCTGTGGTGCCACTTTTGTCGCGAGATAATCGGTTTCCATCGTAAGGCTTCTGGGTGTTTTAACCCTTTACCCAACGAATCGCCCGCATCCGCCCGCGTAATATGCAAATTCAGCAGCTGAAAATATATTATTTTTCGAAAAATTTCAACAAAATCATATCATGTGACCCCTCTTTGGAACGAGCTCGTCGAGCTCGTTCCAAAGAGCGGTCACATGATATGGTTTTGTTGAAATTGTTTGAAAAAAAGTAAAAAATGATATTTAAAATAATAAATTTTGAAATCGTCTGCGTTGGGTAAAGGGTTAATTCGAAACATTCAAAGTGTGTTCATATGTACAGGTAGGGTCTCCACATGTACATAAAGGTTTCGAATTTTCGTGCCCATAGTGCCTCTTTTGCCGTTAATCAGTTTTCGGCTCCTAGAGGGATTTTAACGTCGATACGTTGAAAGTATGTTCATATGTTCAGGTAGGGTTTCCAGATATGCGTGAAAGTTTGGGATTTTTTATTCGGCCCATAGCGCCACTTCTGTCGTTAGAGAAATTTGCAGCGAACGGCGCCCAGCGTTTTTAATTCTAAATGTTGAAAGTGTGTTCATATGTTCAGGTAGGGTCTCTAGATGTGCATAAAGGCTTCGGACTTTTATTTCACCCCATGTGGTGCCCGTAGACCCACTTTTGTCGTGGGAGAATTAGTGGAGCCTCTAGATGTTCATAAAGGTTTTTGATTTTTGATTCGGCCCCATGTGGCTCCCGTGGTACCAGTTTTCTTGTTAGACAATCAATTTTCATGAAAGGCTCCTTGGCGTTTTAAATTGAAACGTTGAAAGCGGGTTCGTCTCTAGATGTACATACAGGTTTCAGATTTTTGATCGGCCATATGTGCCTCCCGTTACGCCACTTTTGTCGTTAGAAAATATTTAATATCAGACATTAAAGCAACCTCAATATACTGTTTCTTTTGATCTAATTCAAGGTATACTTTTGCCTTGGTGTAAATAATACAAAAAATATAGATATTTACAGATCATAAGATGTGCATAAAGGTGTTGGAATTTTGTGTCCAGTCCAAGCCTGAATATAAGCAACCTGTCATTTGCAAAATGAGGTCCCCATAGGGTGAATTTGCTGATGCTATCCCATACCGTGGGCCAATTTATCCTCTAGATACATCTTTCTGTTTTGGCTTGAGACCTTGATTCTGACTAAGGTTCACAGAGGGTAAATTTTGTGATGCTACCCTGCTATGCAGGGTAGCATCACTAAATCCATCCTCTGGGGACCTCATTTTGCAGATGACAGTCAGCTTATTTCCAGGCTTGGTCCAGTCCTGTATCACTCCAATCACATCACTTTTGTTGTTGTAGAATCAGTTTCCAGTAAAAAGGCCTCAGGGATGTGTTATTCGAAATGTTCAAAGTGTTTCATATGTTATGATAGGATTCATAGATTTGCATGGAGGATTCCGAGTTTTATAAAGCTCTATATTGCCGCAGTGATAACACGTTGGTTGTATGTGAATTGATTTGTGGGGTAAACATGTCAGCTGAACTAGTTACTGCAAGAACAAGAAGCTTTCCAAGAACGAATGTCTGAGACTGGCAATATCCATAAAAGGTTGAATTTTTACTTTTTCTGCAAATGTCCTAAAAATTTATTTATTTATTTATTGGTGTTTTAAGGTCATGATCACCACAATTTTTTATTATTATTTATTGATGTTTACGGTCACATACTTATGCACAATGGCTGTGACAGTTTTACGAGTGGAGGAAGTACCCGGAGAGAACCACCGAGCATCGACGAGCAACTGCCAGCTCCTCAACATTCTAACTCTGTTCAAACTCCGCTCAAGCAGGGTTACAGTGATTGAAGACATGTGCACCATCGACGTGCAGTACGCTTTAGTACACGGCGTCATCGTACCCCATGTAGGCAACCGGGATAAAGTGCCTTGCCCAAGGACACAACGCGGGTCTTCCCGGGCGGGGATTGAACTCGGGACCTCTAGCATAGAAGTCCAACAGTCTACCACTGAGCCACCGCGCTACCCATCACCACAATTATCAAGTCCAGTTCAGAAAATTGATTATACCAGTACGACCTACTTGAGAGGAATGCCACTCCAGGCCTGTGACGTAGCCAGGTTGGAGGCGCATGACCACCCCCCCCCCCTCAATTTCAGTCACCCCCCCCCCCCCATGTTAACCCATATAAGGAACATCAGGCAAGAAATTTTAATATCAAGCAATTTCCTTGATTCTGAGTCCGTTTGTGTCTATAATTTATTTATGTTGTGAAAGGCATCAATAATTGGGCCACACTGTGGTAGTGAAGTTGGGAATATCCAAACTGAAGTTGATATTTTCGGAAAATGGTATTGGATACGCGTGATTGAACACATCAATATGTTACCAAGGTAACTGTGGATCCTGAATGTCACCGGCCCACGAAAACTTCGTGCAGGTTTTGATATTTTCATTTGTACTGGTCGGGCTTTTGTCGGTGGTCTCGTCGTTCTTTTCTTGATATAAACTCGTTCATCAATAGTTTCTGGTCGAAACGTAACTTCTGAGGTATGCGAAGACTGACACGTGACGAACGTTTACGTGTCGTTGGCATGTTGGAAGCTGGCAACAGACTGACTGCAGTGGCTCAAATTCTCACCGTTACTCAATCGGCGATTAGCAGGTTGTGGACACGCTACCGTCAGACAGGCAGTGTTGATGACAGACGTCGGTCAGGTCGTCAATAGGCGACAGCTGCTAACCATGGTCGTTTCATCCGAACCACAGCATTACGTAACCGCCATCAAAGTGCCTCAGAAATTGGACAGCAGCTGCACCGAGCGACAGATGCGTGAGTCAGTGGTCAGACTATCCGAAATCGCCTACACAGCTGGAGTTTGTACGCTCGACGACCTCGAGTAATTCCACGTTTGACTGAACGGCACATCGCAGCAAGGCGTAATTGATGTGGAGCACGACAGTGCTGAGACAATCGTTGGTTGAGCAACACCATGTTTTCCGATGAATCGAGGTTCACTTTCGACTTCCACGACAGGCGAAACAGAGTGTGGCGGTGGCGGAACGAACGATACCATGACGCAACCGTTAGGCAGTACGATCGTTTTGGTGGTGGATCGGTTATGGTGTGGGGAGGCATAACTATAACAAGCAGAACAGCATTAGATGTCACCCAAGGGCGTGTCACAGGGCAGTACTACCGTGGCAACATGTTAGCAGCTCATGTGGTGCCATTTGCGCGACGTCACGGCCGTCGATTCATTTTCCAAGATGACAGTGCAAGAGCACACAGGGCCCGTGTGGCTACAGAGTTCCTCCAGGCGCAAAACATCACAACACTACCTTCGCCAGCACAAAGTCCAGACCTTTCACCAATCCGGCACGTCTGGGATATGCTTGGCAGGCGCGTACGACAACAGCCCCATACCAATGTCCAGGAACTCGCCGCTGCACTGAAAGAAGAGTGGAATAACATCAGTCAAGCTGATATTGGACGTCGGATCCGCGCTTCTCTCGCGAATCGAGGAGGATTTACAAGGTATTGAGGCCTTGGACTGAATGTGGTAAATTCTCTGACAGATCGTCCATGTCTTCTACATTGCGTGGAATGTGTGCTTATCAGACACTGAAATCATTCACCAGATGTTACAGTGGAATGCATCAACTCTCTTTTTGATGAAAATATAAATATATTTCTTCATATATCTCACTTTTATAAAATACCCCCTACTTTTTTTAATAGTATAGTTGGTCCACATTGGTCAAGTCAAGGAAACTGCGGGGTTTTTTGTCTCGAATTTCAATATTCTTCCTGGGGGAAGGCCTCCCCGAACCCCTTCAACCCCTCGTGTGCTCGCCCCATTCGCCGCTGCGGGGCTCAGATGATGCAGCGAATCATATTCTGTGTGCCCCCTAGATATTCCTTTTGCCTCCCTAACTTTGATATCCTGACTACGCGCCTGGGGCTTTTAAAGCAGAACTTGTTTATCACAGTCAACATACATGGGTCCACTTTCTGGCTTCCTACGAAGGACAAATTTTACACACTGTGACTAAACATTCGTTAAAAGTTTAGAGTATTATCAGTGGAGTACTAGCATAGCCTGCCACCAGGGACCAAGTATTTTTGTTGCTTTGAGTCATATAGGCCAAGACATCCTGCGTTCAATGCTTTATTGACAGATTTCCTCCTAAAAAGATGCCCTTATTCATAACAAAAGCTCTAGGATGGACAGACAATACCATTTCCATGAATGAGTAGACATCATTTCCATGGGAGCATAGATATCATTTCTACATCCCCTCTCTAATTTTCTCAATGGGTGATGATAGCTTAAAAAAATTGTCAGTTTTATTCACAAAAATAAACCTGGAACTTAATTAAGCACCCCTTGAAATGTTTCATGTCATGACAGAGAAGCTGCTGTTGCTGATTATTATGTTTTAATGATTGCAATGTCTTGCAGTACATTTCGTCTCGTGAAAATTGATGTTTCTGGTTGATAGCGTACCCCAAACACATCCCCTCGACCACGTGAAGCATGCTACCGACGAATGTCTCAAAAAAACATTGTCATCCACGTGCAATATTAGGGTATAAAACAAGAAAATTTGTCACTTCTTTTATCGATAAATGTTGCCACGGCAAGGAGGAGACTGTCAGAGGCACTAAGATGGCAAATCATTGGCATGCATGAGACAGGCATGTCATTCAAAGCTATTGGAAGGCAACTTGGCTATAGTCATTCTGTCATCAGCAGACTTGTCTGAAAAAATTAACAAACCAACGATGTTAAGGGCCAACCAAGGCGTGGGCAAACCCGAAAGACCTTTCCTCTGGAAGATCGGAGTCTGGCACGCCTCGTAGGCGTGAACCCTTTGCGTCAAGTGGGGTTTTGAAACGCATTTGGCTTCCACAACAGGCGTTTGTGCAACATAACTGTCCGAAACTGCCTCAAAGCACTGGGTATGACTGCCAGAAAAGTCATCAAGCGTCCAGCTCTGTCCGATCAGAATCAAAGACGACGCTTGGAGTGGTGTATGGCAAACATTGGAATCTCGGGACATGGAGTCCATTGGTCAGACGAGAGTAGGTTGTTGATTCACGTTACAGATGGTCGCATGAGAGTGTGGAGGCATAGAAATACTGCCTACGTGCTCAGGAACATCAGACTTACTGTTCCTTATGGTGGGGGAAACAGTAATGATCTGGGGATGCCCCTCTCGTGATTGTAAACTTGATGTACGTGAGATTCTCAATGGTCATCAGTACATCCGAGACATTCTCAATCCGGTTGTCGCGCCTCATTTTGACAGCCACCCGTTGGCTACTAGCCTTGTATTCGTGGTCGACAATGCAAGGCCACATCGTTCCCATGCTGTAGGAGCATTCCTTCAGAACAACGCTATTACAACACTACCTTGGCCCACAATGAGCCCCGATTTGAATCCCTTAGAACACATCTGGTCCTTTCTGGGAAGCCGTGTGCAAGCAAGGGATCCGCCTGTACAGAATTTGGCCGATTTTGGAAGCTGCATTGCCCGAGAAGTGGCAGCAGTTGCCTCTGTACTGCTGCTCACTGGTAGCATTAGGAGGGCCCATGCTGTCACGTGGTGGATACACTCGCTACTGACGCCAGACACTGTTATTTGGGTTCAGGGGATCACAAGTTACATTTTTTGTCAGTAATTACCGGCATTGTTTCATCATGGACCTTTCCAGCACCATACTTGTCGAGAGAACATTTTTCGACCAACAACATTAGTGAGAGATATGTGTAATTAGCGCCATTAAAATACAGCATATTTTCATCATTGCGTTGTCTTTCATTTGTCAACAGACCATTCTTTCCGCAAACAATAACTTTTGGCCATCTGAAAGATAGCATGAAAGTAATGACAGTTTCTACTGACACCACTGCGAAAAAAAACAAGGTGTGCCTAATTAAGTTCCAGGTGAATATCAAGATCAAGACAGTGTGTAATAAATATCTTTTTTAATAATATATGTCAACAATACATATCTTTACAGGACGGAACATTACAAAAATAATTTTTACTACACTGATTCACTATAATTAGCTAAGGACGTCACAAAATAAAATCTTTGAATATGAATAAATTTACATATATCACAAATTAAACATATCACAGTGACACCATCAACAAAAATAATAACAGATTTACCACTACTGTATAGATTAAGTGGTAATTATAACTCTTTATTAAACAATCTACATATTTCAGTGGCAGAGCCAGGACTTTGAGTTGGGGGTGGGGGGGGGTGGGGGGGGGCACATTTCAATCATAGGTAGTGGTGATTTGGGGGAAAGAGTTTTCCCTCTCAGCATCAGAAGCCATTTTATTATGGCTCATACCATGGGATATCGACACAAGTGTTACAGCTGTATGGATGTGGTATGGCAGTATTGACCAGGATACTACAAGGGTATCCAACAAGCTATTAATTGAAAATAGAATATGTTTTCATTTTTGGAATTCACTTTAAAAAAATATCCACAATCCAGTATAAGTATTTCCATTAGTTTTTTTTAATCCTGCGCCTTATGTAACATGTAACCAACAACCCCCGTCCATTTTTACAGCCTTAGTGAGTGTACATTTTCATGTAATGGATGATAAGGCAGTTACCAACTTTTATAACCAGAAAGTGTGACTAACCCTGTGCACTGCACAGGGTTAATCACACTTTCTGGTTATAAATTTTTTTTCATTATTAACTGAGTAGCAAACCCAGTTCACCATATAGCCTTAGTGTCAATCTCATCTATCTTAACTCTTTACCCAACACAACAGCCAAAACCAGCCAGTTATGTTCTCAAAACGTGTTCAAACTGACAGCTTGTACCCATCATTGGAATGGATTGTGGAAAGATTTTTTTTAGTGAATTACAAAACTAAAAACATATTCTATTTTCAATTAATAGCTTGTTTACCACAGGTAGTTGTTGTCCGTATGGAATTAACCATCATTGCATATGGACATCCACTACGACAGGTTGTGGATGTCCACACGGCATTAACCAAGATAACAAGGAAATGGCCAAGGACGGAGAAGCAAAAAGAAGGAGGGCAAAAAGAGAGCCAGTAACCATTCCTATATCCCCCTTCAACTTTGTGGTGGGGATAATTATGTCATGTACTGTCTTTTATGGACATCCAGCTGTACATAAAGCAACGTAAATACAAACTGTCATAATATTTGTTTGTTTATTCCAGGTTTAACAACGCTTTCAACAACCAGGGTCACATCATGACGGGCAGTTTTACAGGTGGAGTAAGCCTGAGTACCCAGAGAGAACTACTGAGCAGTGTCAAGCAACTGTCAGACTCTTCAACTCACTAACCTGACACAAGCAGTTGAAGGCAAGTGTACCATCAATGGTATGTCTCGGCACACAGTGGCACACAGTACCAGTGTCCACCATATGGGTGATAAAGTGTCTCACCCAATGACAAAGAGCAGATGGCATTGGTCAGGATCGAACCATCAACCTTTTAGTTTAAAGTCCATGGCTCTAACCAACGGGTCACCATGCTTCCTCCTTGTATTGTACTGTCAAGTCGTTCCCTGAGTTGCAATGTGTTCTATGTGCCAACTGGCATATAGAACACATCAGAACTCAGAGGACGAAGTGTAAATATCAAGTGTGAGTGGAAGTCAGCATGAAAATTCATATTGGAATCCATACACCCCAGAAAAAAAAATGCATAACTTTATTTTCAAACATTTTCCAGAACCTCTGTGAAAATTACTTTAATCATCTCCGAAATTTATGTACATGCTAGTTACCAATTCTTATTCTGCAAGCTCATTGAGATCCTTCCAATGAGGTGCCATGAGCTATGTTTTTAAGGCAAAAAATTGAACAGTTTTCATTATTTAACCCTTTATCCGATGAATCGGCCACATCCACCTGTGTAATTCACAAACTGAGCAGTTGAAAAACATATATTTTTCAAAACATTTATTGGGGTTCAACACCACTTTTGATAGTCAGGGTCACATCGTGTTGGAGAGTTTTATCAGTGGTGGAAGCAGGAGTACCCCAATGTACGGACTCCATACAAGCAGGGATCAGCATTGGTTGAAGGCAAGTGCACCATCGACATGGAGTACCCCCTAGTACACAGCTCAACCATAATCCAACATGGGCAATCAGGATTAAGTGCCTTGCCCAAGGACACAGTTGTCATAATTAAACTGTTGACCTTTTCGTTTGAAAGTCCAATACTCTAACCACTTAGCCACCAAGCTCCTGTATGGATGATATCATTACATGAAAACTGGATATAAATCTACATTCAGCTTGACTTGTAAACATTCAAATCATAATTCCGTGCTGCAGGGTGAGATTGGTTGAAGACATGCGCACCATCGGCATGTAGTACGCCTTAGTACATGATGTCATTGTGCCCCATGTGGACAATCGGGGTGAAGTGCCTTGCCCAAGGACACAATGCGGGAGTCCAAATCGATCGCTCAGATGGTCTTCCCACCAGGTGAGATGACCCCATCAAACCTTGTGTCTGGGTTAAAAATCTTTCTCATCAGGTGAGGAGATTTCCTCATCCCACCCTCACACCACTCCGGTTTGATTTTTCTCCCACAACACCCCACAGGATGTCATGGATATCAAAATACTGCTCTGGCAATGGAAATTTACTTTTCAAATTCTTGGTGGTAGAGAAAAATGCATTGCAAATTCAGAAAGGCTCCACAATGTAGATCTTCTGTTTCTCAGTCCATTTTAAAAAAAATTTTTAGGCCTTATACCACAGGTATATACAACAAAAGATAGCCCATGACACCCATGGGTTAATAACATATTAAAGCAAACTGAAACAGCTGACATTCAGGTGAGGTCACTTTTGTAATTATTGATTTTGATGATGTCATGTAGTGTATAGCGAGTGAAAAATCATGCTCAGGTGGTGGTAGCTACATCAATTGAAGCTAAGCGGGATGCCAAGTTTGTTTACAAAATGCAGATGAGGATGAAAGAGTCTGGCGATCATTAAAGAATCAAATGAGGATGGTCAGGTGGGGTGGGTAAGATTATTATTATCCCTGATGGATAAGGGTGTGAGATATGGGAAATCTCACCTGAGGGCAAGATATTTGGGCCAGATACGAGGCTTGCCAAGTGTCTGGACCAAACATCTTGTCCCAAGGGTGAGATTTCCCCATCTCACACCCACCCCCATCAAGGATAATTTTTCTCCCCCACCAAAACACACTGAGGTCATCAAAAGTAATTCTGGGGCACCTGCTGCTAAACAGAATCAGCATACATGATGTCGAATGGAACAACATTCTGAACTTACCACACTTGCTGATACGGCTAGCAAACACATCACCAATCTATCGACGTACACCCTCAGCATACCTAGAAGATTGTTCTCAGCAAGGGCCTTAAATTTATACCAACGCCTCAAAATCCCACCAAATCCTTCTTCAATGAAGATATCCAATTGCTTCACAATAGAATGTGATTGAGGGTTATATATGCTGATCAACAGCAATATGCTCCCCTACTATGTGGAGCCCATGCACCTGCACAATGCAGGAGGTGTCATTTCTAACAATGAGCCCGGAACCTAAACCCACATTGGGCCAACCTAGGGTCTGTCTATGGTGACCATACATCGACAGTCTAACCCTGTTACTACACTACCTTTTACAAACACAGGATTACCTGAAACCACAAACTAACCTGAAGCCGAACAACCCCCCCCCCCCCCCCCCCCTAAAAGTGGGGGCTCTAGCCGTGTGATACGACATTGTAATAAACATGGCACTCCATGGGCAACCTAAACACGGACTGATGGTGTACTCTTAAAGCCAGCTCATATCACCATACCACCTACAATGCCCCCCCCCACCCCCCTGCAGCCGGGCTTATACGAGATGGGCTACCATGGCCCTCTCAACCTCACACTGCTGTTAGATGACTGGACCCAAAGCTTGAAGGCGAACCTAGTGGCTGCTATGTCCCTTTATAATCAAACCTCAGTGAATCCTTTGGCTGAAAAAATGTTTTCAGCTTTTGGCTACAAAAATGGGGTTTGGGTTCTTGGGGAAATGCCTCACTGAAACTGAACAACCCTTGTTAAATGTGATTTTTGACTTACAGTATCTTCCAAAAATTACTATGAAATCATGCGACTTTAAACTTTTACATTTTTTGTCAGATGTATATTTATTTCCATGAATTTACAATAAAACATGATTAAAATACAATGTCTATTTATTATATTTGTTTTGTAAACACCCAGTTCCTCAATTCTGCAGAAAATATCTCAAACATTATGAGGACAGTATTTATTTTTTTAAAAGGTGCAGAAATATAACAAATAAAAATAAAATAAAAGCCTCTATCCCTCATTCATTTGAAAAATTAAATGCCCAAGAATCAAATGTGTTTGGCCTTTCTCATTCTTCATGCAAGCTATCATCGTACCATAATAAACATTTCATATTAACCCCCCACCCTCAACACAGAACTCATAATATAAAATTTCAATTTGCAAATTTTCCGCACAATGCAACTTGGAATTTAACCAATTCAATCTTGTTTGACTGGACTCACTGAGCTCTGTAAAACAAGACAGAATTGGTTAACCCTTTACCTAACATGAAAAGCAGACAATACTTGCAAACAAAATTCTGGAATAACTAATTTTTTTCATTTTTTGTCTCAAAAACATAGGTTATGACCCCTCATTGGAACGAGCTCAATGAGCTCGTTCCAAAGAGGGGTCATAACCTATGGTTTTGAGACAAAAAATGAAAATTAATTGGCAATTTTTGAGAATAGTGCTGGCTGGTTTTGGTCGTTACGTTGGGTAAAGAAGTTAAATCACTAGTTGCATTGTGGAAAAATTTGCTGCTTGAAAGTTCTGTATTATGACATCAGGTGGAGAGGATTAAAAAAGGCTATGAATAAAGTAAATAAACTTCTCAGAAATTTCAGCTTGTGAATAAAACTTAAATATAACATGACAGCTGACGAAAACAAATTTAAACAGCACCCAACTGTCTTTTCTTAAAAAAAAACCACACAATTTGTACAAAATATTTACATTTTACATGAGCAATTTATACAAAAGTAAGAAACATAGTCATCTACATGTGAAGCTCCAAGCTCTCAAGCCACCAGTCTAATTCTCTAAGAAATGTGACACTATAATGGCATGGAACCAGTCTAGCCCTCAAATAGGTCAGTTCCTGTGATTACATGCACTCATCTGAAATATTTCAGTTTGTTTGCTTTTCCAACCAACTGATATATTCGGGCAATTGAATCGGAAAAATTCTGCAATGATTTATTTTCTGTGAATGAAAGCTAGAAACATTGCTCAATCGAGGCGTGATTTGATTGACATTTTGACATTACATTCAGAAATAAAGACAGCCATAGTTTTATGATTATGCTATGTATAACTGCACAAATTATGTTAATATCTTTTGAGAGGAATTAAATACTTATTGATTGGAATATCTATAACTAGGCAGGAAAGAATACCTGTATATCTTTGCAAGTGAAAGCACACCACATTACATCAATGGTCATCTGTGCACACATTTCCACATTTCCACATAACAGCATCAAATTCCAAACAAAATTAGACTGGTGGCCTGAGAGCTTGGTAAAGCACCTATACACCCCATCCTAATGGTCTACCTGTCTATCAGTCTTTGTGTTGGTCCATGTTAAATTGTTTGAAGAGTGAAATCCTGTTTACCCAATGCACACTGATGTCAAAATAGAAAAGTGTCAAGCAGCAAACACTTATAATGCAACTAGGCATTTAACAAGATACAGTGGAACCCTGTTAATTGAATAGCCATTTTGCCAGTAAAAACTATTCAATTAACAGGAATATACAATTAACAGGGGTTGTGTCACTTTCCTGTATTCTAGAGATAAACTTAGCATTTATTCTATTATATCTTGTTTGACAGAGCTCCATGATATAATAGATTGAATGCCTGTATTGGATATAATGAGGCCAAATAGGTCTATAAAGAAAGGAAAACTGGGGTGAGTCAGGGTAATTTATCGACTGGTTACAAGATTTTTTATTCAATTAACCCTTTACCCATCGTAACGGCCAAAACCGGCCTGCACTATTCACAAAAATTGCCAATTAATTTTCATTATATTTTCATTATTTGTCTAAAAACATAGGTTATGACCCCTTGTTGGAATAAGCTCATCGAGCTTGTTCCAACGAGGGGTCATAACCTATGTTATTGAGACAAAAAATGAAAAAAAATTAGTTATTCAAGTATTGTTTTTGCAAGTGTTGTCTGCTTTTCATGTTAGGTAAAGGGTTAACAGGAGTTTACTCTATCACCTATATTCAATTAACAGGTCAACTTTGTACTGGATGTATGGTAAATGGTTTTGTGTTGGGAAATTATATTCAATTAACAGGTTTATTCATTTAAGAGATATCCAATTAAGTGGGATCAACTGTATTGGAATTTACGAGTTCAGAATTGCTTTCTGTATTTTTAGGGGAGTATACTGTGGTATCGGTTGAGTATTCAGTATCTGACTTGAATGAGATTTGCTGATAGTACTAAAGGGGAATTTTCACCAGGAAAATACAGAATAGGCTTAATAAAATTAAAAATCTGTTTCTCAGGCCCTTCCGCATGGTCCTTTTGGCTGCCGCATGCTTTCTTTTTATGACCAATGCAAACTTAAAAAAATAAAAATTAAATGGTTTATGTCTGATATTTTTCAAAAGTTAATAAAATTGATAAATTTGTCCCTTGAGTACAACAAGGCTTTGCAATGCTTTAGCATTGCAAAGCCCTGTTGCACCCAAGGGACGAAATACACCACCACCCTTGATATTCTGTAGATTATGAGGCCTAAAACATAAAATAAACCAAGAACATGAACTTCTGATAGCAAAGAAATAATTACAAAAATAAAATATAAAATAAAAAAACGCCCGCCCGCATGCAATTTTACAAAACTTGGCCTGAGAAACAGAACATCTACTTTGTGTGGCCATAAGTAGTGCTTGTATCTTTTTACCACAGCACCACAAATGCCACTGCAAATGAGCTCATCAGTGGCATTCTTTTGCCAACACAAATCATATCTACAGTAAATTTGTGACTTGTTCCAAACACACCTTAACTTTTGAAGGCCTATTTTAGGCTATGGCCTTCTCAGAGCATGTGCCTTTAACATGCTATCATAATATAGTCCTGCTGACAAGAAAAATCATCTGAGCAATGATTTCTAGTCAAGTCTTGGCTGCCTTAACTGGTAGAGTGCTAAATAATTTTTCCTCATCAAACTTTGTTCACATGTCTTTGCCATGTTATAATTTAGGGGAGAGTGCCTTTAGGCACTCTCCCCTAAATTAAAACATGGCACAGCCTTACACACTAAATAATTTCACTTAAATGAAAGTGTCAGTGACACTGTAGCTTAACTTGTGTGTTGTGTTTGATGAAAAGGATAATGTTCAATGTTTATGAAAGGATTATGAAATAAGACAAGAATTGTGATAATTGGGAATATGTTCATTTCTGTTCCCTGTATGCTATGTTTATGCTAAAAATAATATGAGGTGTACAGTGTACTAAAGGTCTGAGGGGTGGGTTAATATGACCTCACAGTTAATATATGTGGCCCTCACAGTTAACATATATCAACAAAATTACAATGAAATTATTCCAAAATGAGTCATCCTATCAAGTTACATTAAAATCCCTTCATAAATATGGCCTGTAGACTGTGCTAAAGGTTTTCGGGCTTCGGGCCCCTGTAGCCGTCAGTTTCCCAATTGCGTCCAAAGGGGACGTTCTCATCTAGACATTATATGAAGTCAACCTACCAAGTTACAATGAAATCCCTCCATAAATACGACCTGTAGACTGTGCTTAAGGTTTTCGGGCTTCAGGCACCTGTAGACATCACAGTTGACAAACCACGATCAAAAGGGGATGTCATCATCTAGGCATTATATGGAGTCAACCTAACAAGTTACAATGAAATCCTTCCATAAATACGACCTACAGACATGCTAAAGGTTTTTGGGCTCGGGCAGCCATCAAGGCTGAATGATCGTGACCAAAAGGGGATGTTCTCATCTGGACACTATTTGGAGTCATCCTACCAAGCTACAATAAAATTCCTTCATAATTATGACCTGTAGACTGTTCTAAAGGTTTTCGGGCTTTGGGCCCCTGAAGCCGTCACAGTTGCCCACTCATGTCCAAAAGGGGACGTTCTCATCTAGACATTATATGAAGTCAACCTACCAAGTTACAATGAAATCCCTTCATAAATATGACCTTAGACTGTGCTAAAGGTTTTCGGGCTTCGGGCTCGGGCAGCCATCATGGTTGAATGATCGCAACCAAAGGGGACAATCTCATCTGGGCATCATCTGGAGTGATCCTGCAAAGTTACAATGAAATCCTTTCATAAATATGACCTGTAGACTGTGTTCAAGGTTTTCGGGCTTCGGGCACCTGTAGCCATCACAGCTGACCAATCACGACCAAAAGGGGATGTCATCATCTAGGCATTATATGGAGTCAACCTAACAATGTTACAATGAAATCCTTCTATAAATATAAACTTTTGCCTATGCTAAAGGTTTTTTGGCTCGGGCACCCATCAAGGCTGAATGATCACGGCCAAAATGGGACGTTCTCATCTTGACCTCATTTGGAGTCAACCTACAAAGTTACAATGAAATCCCTTCATAAATATGACCTGTAGACAGTGCTAAAGGTTTTTGGGCTTCGGGCACCTTTAGCCGTCAAAGTTGCCCAAACATGTCCAAAAGGGGACGTTCTCATCTAGGCATTATATGAAGTCAACCTACCAAGTTACAATGAAATCCCTTCACAAATATGACTTGTAGACTGTGCTTAAGGTTTTCAGGCTTCGGGTTCGAGCAGCCATCATGGTTGAATAATCGCAACCAAAGGGGACAATCTCATCTGGGCATCATCTGGAATGATCCTATGAAGTTACAATGAAATCCCTTCATAAATATGGCCTGTAGACTGTGCTCAAGGTTTTTGGGCTTCGGGCACTTGTAGCCAACACAGCTGACCAATTACGACCAAAAGGGGATGTCATCATCTAGGCATTATATGGAGTCAACCTAATAGGTTACAATGAAATCCTTCCATAAATATGACCTTTTACCTATGCTGAAGGTTTTTGGGCTCGGGCACCCATCAAGGCTGAATGATCGCGATCAAAAGGGGACGTTCTCATCTAGACATTATTTGGAGTCATCCTACCAAGTTACAATGAAATCCCCTCATAAATATGACCTGTAGACTGTGCTAAAGGTTTTCGGGCTTCGGGCACCTTTAGCCGTCACAGTTGCCCAATCATGTCCAAAAGGGGACGTTCTCATCTAGACATTATATGAAGTTAACCTACCAAGTTACAATGAAATCCCTTCATAAATATGACCTGTAGACTGTGCTAAAGGTTTTCGGGCTTCAGGCTCGGGCAGCCATCATGGGTGAATGATCGCACGTTCTCATCTAGACATTAGATGAAGTTAACCTACCAAGTTACAATGAAATCCCTTCATAAATAAGACCTGTAGACTGTGCTAAAGGTTTTCGGGCTTCGGGCTTGGGCAGCCATCATGGGTGAATGATCGCAACCATAGGGGACAATCGCATCTGAGCATCATCTGGAGTGATCCTAAGAAGTTACAATGAAATCCCTTCATAAATATGACCTGTAGACTGTGCTCAAGGTTTTCGGGCTTCGGGCACTTGTAGCCATCACAACTGACCAATCACGACCGAAAGGGGATGTCATCATCTAGGCATTATAAGGAGTCAACCTAACAGGTTACAATGAAATCCTTCCATAAATATGACCTTTTGCCTATGCTAAAGGTTTTTGGGCTCGGGCACCCATCAAGGCTGCTTGATCGCGATCAAAATGGGACGTTCTCATCTAGACATTATTTGGAGTCATCCTGCCAAGTTACAATGAAATCATTTCATAAATATGACCTCTAGACTGTGCTAAAGGTTTTTGGGCTTCAGGCTCCTGTAGCCGTCACAGTTGCCCAATCACGTCCAAAGGGGGACTTTCTCATCTAGACATTGTATGAAGTCAACCCACCAAGTTACAATGAAATTCTTCAATAAATATGACCTGTAGACTGTGCTAAAGGTTTTTGGGTTTTGGGCTCGGGCAGTCGTCACGGTTGGTAGATCATGCCCAAATGGGGAAATTCGCATCTAGACATCATAAGGAGTCATCCTACCAAGTTACAATGAAATCCCTCCACATTAAACATGACCTGCAGACTGTGCTAAAAGTTTTTGGGTTTCGGGCTTGGGCAGCCATCACGCTTGATAGATCATGCCCGTTCTCGTCTAGGCACTATACAGAGGCATCCTACCAAGTTACAATGAAATCCCTTCATAAATATGACCTGTAGTCTGTGCTAATGGTTTTCGGGTTTTGGGCTCGGGCAGTCATACCGGTTGCCCGATCGCGACCCAAAGGGGACGTTCTCATCTAGACATGACCCCAAACCTGCATATGAAATTTCGTGACGATTAGACAAGAACTGCGGGGTGTAGCCCGTGCTAAAGGAAATGTGAACAGACGTCACAGACGTCACAGACTCACAGACTGACAGACTCACAGACTAACAGACTTCCGCACGCGTGATGGCAATAGCTTATCTTGACTATGTCAAGTTAAGCTAAAAATGATATGATGCATATCCACAGAATATGAAGCCTTTAAGTCTTGGTACTTGCACTTCTGAACAAAGCCCAAATATGGGCTTCCAGCACTCTACCAGTTAACAGGCATCCAAGACTTCACTAGAAATCCCTTCAAAGCAACTGGACATGTACAGGTTGTAGTCTAGCTGGAGTTCAAGAACAACTGCTCAGGCCCTTAATGGTTACAAAAACTCAAAAGATAATCAGTCACTTCTTTCCTGAAAATGAACACTTCAACTGCTATCAAGCCTCAACCCTCATAAATAGCGAATGGAGAAAAATTCGAAAATATAAATGGTTTCAATATTAATTGGTTGGTTCGGTTCAGTGTTTCGGTATCCACATATTTGTATCGGTTCAGTTTTTCGGTACATTGTCCTTCTCAAAATTCAACCAATTCAGTCTTCTTTTGTCATCAAGAGTGAATTGTTTAACCCTTTACCTAACATGAAAAGCAGTCGACACTTGCAAACAAAATTCTTGAATAACTAATTTTTTTCATTTTTTGTCTCAAAAACATGGGTTATGACCCCTCATTGGAATGAGTTCGACGAGCTCGTTCCAAAGAGGGGTCATAACCTATGTTTTTGAGACAAAAAATGAAAAAAATAATGAAAATTAATTGGCAAGTTTTGAGAATAGCGCTGACCAGTTTTGGCCGTCATGTTGGGTAAAGGGTTAAATTCCTAGTTGCATTATGGGAAATATTTTCAAGGTGAAATTTTGATGCTTTGACATCATTGTACAAAGGGTTAATTGAATACAAACTTTGCAAGTGAAGCATATCAATTAACCTTTTGCCTAACGAATCATTAGAACGAGCTTGGTGAGCTCATTCCAATGATGGGTTGCATGATATGATTCTGTATAAATTTTTTTTAAAAATAATATTTAAAATAATAAATTTTGATATTCTGTGCATTGGTTAACCCTTTACCTAACAGGAAAAGCAGACGACACTTGCAAAAAAAAATTCTTGAATAACTATTTTTTTCATTTTTTGTCTCAAAAACATAGGTTATGACCCCTCATTGGAACGAGATCGACGAGCTCGTTCCAATGAGGGGTCATAACCTATGTTTTTGAGACAAAAAATGAAAAAAATAATTAAAATTAATAGGCGATTTTTGAGAATAGCGCTGGCCAGTTTTGACCGTTACGTTGGGTAAAGGGTTAAAGGGTTAAGGGACAATAAGTCGTTATTTAAAAGTTGACCATTTGACAAAACCACACTTTTCATTATGCACACATACTCTTATGTTCCATGCATCATTTTTGTACCCTTATGTTCCATGTATCATTTTTGTATAAAAGTACTCATTCTGATTAAATAATTAACCCTTTAAATCCTCATTTTCCTGGAATGGTATTGCCTCTTTGTATACACTTACAGTGAGATGGGTCAGTCCAATATCAATATACAGGGAAGATAAAGTAATAACTGCAGTCTGCAGTTATTATTTTATCATCAATGCCCTGTGTATAGACCTCTTATAATAAGACAAATATGGGACGCAATTATGTGTCTTACGTGTTCAAAGGGTTAAGCTGAAGGCAAGAATTTGTAGACTTTTTCTGAAAGGGTACACCTTTCACCAGTCTTCATCTAGTTATCCAGTCCTCACAGAAATTCATTAGGTAAAGGGTTAACTCTTTGCATGCTGCTGGCAGATATCCCCACCCGGGACAAGAAAGGTCTTGCCAGTAAAATTGGTAAAATTTGAGCATATTCAACCAAATTTTCCCTTCAAATTGTATTGAGCTTTTTGACCACTGACTTCTTGAGTCACATTGTTATGAATCTTTCATCAAATTTAGTCTTAGCAGAGGCAGGACAAGAATTAATTAAAAATGTTTTAAAAACACCTAGCGGGTTAAGAGTTAATGGTGAAAAGAAGGGACAGATCATGTTATAAATATATAAGCAATTAACATTGTTATTCTATTAAGGACAGGCATCCATCTTGCCTAGAAACCACTGCAAAAGTTCTTTTATGATTTAAGTTTGAGTTTACCCAGAGAAACCCAGAGATTGTATACTGGAGTACCTGTCCTGCTACAATAAAAAGTGATCAGACTTGGAAAGAAAGGACACACAGAGTTACCAATAATGGAATATTCTGATGCACATACAGTGCGTGGAGAGTGTATTATCACTAAATCACCCGCAGAGTGGAGATTCCACCTGAGCAATAATTGCAAATTTTGTACATATCGACAAAAAACACAAGCAAAGTTTCAGCCAATAGAACACATTGCTTGTGTTTTTTGTCGATATGTACAAAATTTGAAAGTTATTGCTTGGGTGATAACTCCACTCCGTGGGTGATTTCGTTACAATCCACTCTCCACGTACTGTATGCTGAAATGGAATTTCATACAATCAGTATTATAAAAATGCTGAATGATGGGGTTGAACTACAGCTGACTTGGCAAGTCTGCAATGTTTCCACATTACACCAAACTACAGGCCTGTGACTAATCAATCGTACACTTGGAAAAAATTTAGTTAGCCTTAATTTGTAGAACAGGGACTCTTTGTCTCTCTTAATTTAGCGAAGGGATTGTGATGGCTGATAGGTTAGAGCCTTGTACTTGACATCAAAAGAGGTTGAGAGTTTGATCCTGATCTCCATCATATGTATTCTGTCCTTGGGCAAATCTCTTCCCACAGATTGCCTATGTGAGAGTACACAATCGGTGTGTACTAAGACATATGCGCATGATGATACACTTGCCTTTAGAGATGGGCATTTTTTAAATTTCATGTTGGTTTTGGTTTTCATTGTACAAACATAACAATACATTGCATTTGCATATAAGAAGATGTATTTGGTGCCAGTCAGTGTCAGAGGGACTCCCTTTCCAGGGCAACACACATATGTAATAGCCTATATCGGTACTCCGATTTCCTGAGCACAATGTATTTGTATAAATTATCTCAAGAGTTTCAAGTTTGAAAAAAATGATTTTTGCCTCGAGTTTGTTGCAAAATTACTCCCCCCCCCCTCACCCACCCCCAATACCTGTGTTTAGGGTAACCTGACACACCTTAAAAAATTTGCCGCCCATAAACGATTTATTGAGTAAAAGTCGATCATATAGATCATTGTAACCCTAAATTTCCATCCAACTTCAACTGCGATTTTGACGCTGGCTTTGGAGTTCAAGCTTTCAAAATTACGTGTAGAAATAAATATATCTGTCATTATAAATGTGGAAAAAGTGATAAGTTCCAGTTCTGCAAAGGAAATCGCATTTGATAAACAGATGAACGTTTAAAACACAGTGTGTAAGAAGTAATTTTGTCACCTATTTTCGCAGTAAAGGCCAGGATCGAATGCAATACCAATTAGTGCAGCTGTTCTGAAAAAGGGATATCGCAACTCTGAAGTTTGAAAACAAGGTTAACTTTAGGTTGTTTCTCTCTTTATTCTAAGAAGTGAAGACCTGATTAGAGTTTTTCAACACTGAAGTTGAAAACCGATACGACGGGTTTTCTGTAATTGTTTCGGTTTCGGTAACAAAACAGAAACACAGCCGAATTTTCAGTTAACCATCCATCTCTACTTTCCTTCAACCGATGTTAACCCTCCCCATGCAGAGTTAGTAAGTTGTGAGAGCCCAACACTTACTTGCCATTGCTGGGTGGTTCTCTCATGACATCCTCTACCTGTAAAACTCCTCGAAATAATAGGACCATGGCGCTGAACATGTCATAAACCTCCCCGTAAACAAACAAACAATACTAGAACATCAATTGTTGCATGTCACGAAAATTATTAACCAAGCAAATCTTTAACTCCTTGCATGCTGCTGGCAGATATTCCTGTCCAGGACATGAAATCTCTTGCTACTGAAATAAGTATAATTTGGGCACCTTCAGCCAAATTTCCCTCCCGTAAACTGAATGGACATTTTGACCAATGATATCTTGACTTATAATTTATATGAATTGTTCATCAAATCTAGTCATGGCTGCTTCACAACAGCCATGACTAGATTTGATAAAAAATATTTTGAAAATACTCACCAGAATTACATCAAAGCATTATTAAAAATGTAGATCACAGCTTATTTGAACATTTCCATCAATGACTGATAAGAAAAATTCTGTGTACCATTTCAATTGCAGATTTTGTGATGTGAAGTACATCAACAGAGATGGTGAGCAACTCTTTATTTTTAAAGGTATTACCTAAACACACTGGGAAGAAATAATAATTTTAAT
Organism: Pictodentalium vernedei; assembly: GCA_031216915.1. Taxonomy (NCBI): domain Eukaryota; kingdom Metazoa; phylum Mollusca; class Scaphopoda; order Dentaliida; family Dentaliidae; genus Pictodentalium; species Pictodentalium vernedei. Next base: position 99,718,050 of record CM062288.1, read on the forward strand.
TCACAGACCAACATTCAAAAATCTTCCAGGTCCAAACAGACGTTCTAAACAAATCCTTCTAATTCCATATTCTCATCAAAGAACCTCAAATACCAGAATGAACACTGTCTCATCTCCTGTTTAACCAAGAGATTATGAAGACGAAAGCAGACAAGAAAAAGCGAAAAAGTTAAGCCCGCTGAGAGACAGGTTCCATATTTTGCCTTATAGCAGCCACAGCTTGTTTATCTTGTTCGTGTCTCTGTTGCAGTTTATCTAGATCGACCACATCAATGGCAGAATTTTTAGAGTTACCTCGGTGAGGAGATATTACTCTATTTTTACGCCCTGGTGAAAGCTGTGCTGCCACATCATAGGAGTTGTACTGGTTTGGTCGTGGCTTTACACGTGGTTTTGGAACATTCTTTGCATATTCTATTGCCTGAAATGACAAGGAAAGTGAATATACTGACACACGAAGATGTTTATCACATAATCACCATCAAATAGCTCATTATGGAAAATATCATTCATAACATTCTAATACAGTGAAACCCTGTTAATCGCATAACCACTTTGCCAATGAAAATTATTCAATTAACAGGAATATTCAATTAACAGGGATTGTGCCATTCCTGTATTCTGGAGTTAAACTTCGCATTTATTGTAGCTCAATTGGCAGAGCTCCATGAGCTCTGTCAAATGAGCTATAATAGATTAAATGCCTGTATTTATTTATTTATTTATTTATTAAGGTTTAATGACACATTAACAGCCAATGTCATATCGTGTCGATGACAGTTTGACGGGTGGAGGAACCTGGAGTACCCGGAGAGAACCACAGAGCAACAACGAGCAGTGTTGCCAGCTCCCCAACATCATAACTCTGCACTGCAGCACAGGCAGGGTTAGATTGGTTGAAGACATGCGCACCACTGACGTGCAGTACTATACAGAGGGTTAACATGGTTCATACACCTTTAGGAGAGAATTTCAAGAGAATTTTCTTCTTTTCAAGGAGTTTCCAAGATCTCTGTCTCAATTCAGGTAAAGATATGATTCCAGCGGATGAAAACAGTCAACAGTTGTGGTAGGTTTGAAAAGAAACCAATTTTAGTACAAACAATTAAAATCTTTCCAACCTGTGCTAGTGGTTGCCTACATGGGGGCACGATGACGCTGTGTAATATGGTGTAATGCACATCAGTGGTGCACATGTCTTCAACTGCTGTAACCCTGCTTGAACAAAGCATGAACAGAGTTAGAATGTTGAGGAGCTGACAGTCGATGCACGGTGGTTCTCTCCGGGTACTCCGGCTTTCTCCACCAGTAAAACTGTCACAGTCACGATTAGCCACTGTGCATAAGTTTGTGATCTTAAACACCAATACATAAATAAATACAACCTGTGCAGTGACGCTGGGGAAAGGTGCGCAATCGCTCTCGCGCACAATCGCTCATGCAAAAATTCTCCAAGGTGTGTGAATAATTGCTCGCCTCTATCCTTGGGTGTGTTTTCATCCTTTTGAGTTGCGTGAACAGAAATATTCAGTTAAGTTTTGATGTTGGGAAATTTTTAAGAATCACTCACAATTTGAAGCGTTTAAAGTACAATACCAAACAATTTCCTTTCTGTCATTATGAACATGACACACAGTAGTTCACTTATACATCCACACACGACACGCTAACAGTAAGAGGGTTGTTACACTGACAACACGCCCAGAGCTCACTCCCACCATAAAATGAACACGCATGTTCAAATAAAAAAAAAAACAGTGGCCATTCTGAGATCTGAGAAATGTTTTAATACTTCCGTATTTTTTTTTATCAAAGACATGCGGAATGTTGCCCAGTTCCTTATTTTCTTTTATACACTGGACACCTGTCGCTCCAATTCAGCTGTGACACGAATTAATGTGCCAGGTTTGGAATTTACGCATCCATTTCCCACAATTTTAATAATCTGCCATTTAAAATTCAGAACTAATTTCAGCGGGTTACATATATTTTCACCATCAAAATTTCCATCCATGTTCAGTTGTATTCATACATTCATTTCGAAAGACGCTTGTCAATAGAAATTGCGAACACTCTCAATCAAATTCACTCTCCTCACATTTTTCACTCTCTCAAACTTTATATGAGGCGAGTGATTTTCCATTCGCCTCCATTTTGCTCCTATTCGTCACTGCCTGTGCTAGTGTTCAACCGATGATCGGAATCAGCCACCCCAATCGGCTGATTGTGTGCAATTGGATCACAACAGCAATGGCTCCTGGAATATCGGTTCAACCGATTGTTGCCAAGCATTTTTTGTGATGATTTATTAACCATTTACCTAACCTGAAAAGCAGACGACACCTGCAAAAATAGTTCTTGAATAACAAATTTTTTTCGTTTTTTGTCTCAAAAACATAGGTTATGACCCCTCATTGGAACGAGCTCGACAAGCTCGTTCCAATGAGGAGTCATAACCTATGTTTTTGAGACAAAAAATGAAAAAAATAATGAAAATTATTTGGCGTTTTTTTTAGAATAGCGCTGGCAGGTTTTGGCAGTTACGTTAGGTAAAGGGTTAACCACATTTTATTATCTTCTGCAATTGTTCAATTGTTAATGTAAAATGATGTCAATGATATTCAATAAAGTTGAAAAATCACAACAATGTGTATTCTTAATCTCTCTAGATGACCCCTTTACTGAATATACAAGTTTAAAGACAAATAAAGCTTACAATTGGGCGTACTTTTGCAATTGCCAGTTCATACTGGAAAAGTGAAAATTGCACTCCATTGACTCAGGTCACAATAAAAATTACCAGTTGCACGCACTTGGGTGGTAAACGTGGCTTTGAGAGCAATGTTTACCTCCCAAGTGTGCGCCACTGCTAATTTTACTGGACCTGAGTCAACGGAGTTTAACACTGTGAAATATGTTCAATTTAATGTAGTTTTTTTTAGTCTTGACTTATCTGGTAGTGAATGGACTGTAAGCTATAGAATAAGTTCAATTTAATGTACTTTTTTCGAGCCTCGACTTGTCTAGTAGTGCATGGTATTACAATTGTAATCGGCATTGGAATCGGCTGACTGTGAGCTCAAATAATCGGTAATCAGTCAGCAGCCATTTTTGGTAATTGGTTGAACACTAACCTGTGCACAGTTGTTTACTACATGCTTATTAAAGAATAGATGGAGATGTAGCACATATCGAAAAACTTTAGGTATAACTGAATTGCCTGAAGGACACGAATTCAGAAAGCAACAGCAACACTAGTGTGAAAGAGACTTGTAGATAAAAACTACTGAACAACTAATCTGATAGCAAGCAAGCTATAGAATATTTACATTTTATATCAACAATTTATACAAAAGTAAGGAACATAGTAATCTACAGGTGAAGAACCTATGCTGATTGAGTGCTGGAAACCCATATTTGGGCTTTCGTCTGAAGTGCAGTTACCACTAGGGTTGTCACGATTAATCGATTGTTGATCGGTCACAACAAAATCGATTAGTATTTTTCGTTGACGAAGAAACGGTAAGTTTTACCCCGTTTTAAACGTTTAAAAATAAAAAAAAATAATGAAAAAACTATTGTTTCTAAAGGTAAAAGGTCAAGAATATCGACCTTAAACCCCAAGAAGCCATAAGAAGCATTTGTCTTTTAGATACATTCAACGCTTTGATGTTCTGAACTTTTGAACCGTTCGTGTAATAATCAAGACTGGTAGGCAGTTGCGAACTTGTGAAGTTCGCAACTGACGACCGGTCTTGATTATTACACTGATGGTTCAAAAGTTCAGAACATCAAAGCTTTGAATGTACCTGAAAGAGGATCGTCTTCGTTGTTTACCTGAGGTAGGTCAACTGTCTTTAACTTCATTTTTAACGACTTCAGAGAGAGAGAGAGAGAGAGAGAGGGGGTAATCTAGGTACGATTAATCGATTATGGGAAAGGTCACAAGGCAAAGAGATGTGAACAAATTTTGATGACCACACCCCCCACCCCCAAATAAAAAATTAGCTCCCTTCCAGTCAAGAGGTGGATAAATGCTCCTGTGTGAGGATGGCTAGAGGTGTTGGCTCTCTTAAAATGTCTTCATCTGGTTGTGGTGACTGGATAGGGGCAGTTTCTGGGAGTTGTGTTGAACTTGGGTCACATGCATTAAGTTTTATGAATCAAGAGCCATGAATAATGACACATGAAGAGTAGGCATTTTATTGGTAAAGTGATCAACCATCACACCAGTGTACAGAGGTGCTATTTGGAAGGGTTGAGGCATGCTCATTTTCACACTGCTTATGACTGAGTGAGGCATGTGATCGCATGCCCAGGAATCTAAGCATTGATGCCGAATACCAAAATTTCAAGCGGTAACTTTTTCTCAAAATACAAATTGGAATTTAACCAAATTAGTCTTCTTTGACTGATTTCACTAAATTCCTTATTGCATTATGGGAAACAATTGCTTCTTGTCATACTAGAAATTTCACAATGGCAAATATGGATGTGGTCTGCTTGGTTGGAGAAAAAGCAGATATTTTCTTCTTCTTGTCGTCGGTTTTAAGTTCCCATCTTAAAATGACAGTTTTCAGCCCCCCCCCCCCCCCCCCCCCGTTATAGGTCTTCACCGTTATCACTGGTTCTCACCACCATTTGATGTAAGTTTACTTGACTAACTTGAGAAGGCTTCTTAGTTTCCTAGTGTTGACCCAAAGGCTTATTTGAATGTAAGCTAAATTACATATGGCATTTACTGAGAAATTTCTACAAACATGAATATAATAGTCCTCAAGCTTTAAGTGCATGGTCAAATAGAATTTGTCACAGAAAAGCAATCGCCATCAACAGTGTCGACGTTGACTGCTGTTCTGTGACAAACTCTGTGTTGTTTTTTTTTTAATTTACTTATGAGTTGCATTGTTTGATTCGAAGCTATAAGCTATATTGCAAGCATCAGGGAAACATGGCCAAACTTTTTATTGCCGAAACACTAGAAAACTTTGAAAAAAATCTCAAACTCTACATAATGTGGGCGCAATTATCTTATTTGGGCACAGTGTTTACCATCCTTAGTTGGGAAGAATTTAAAGACCTGATTCTGATGTATATGATCACACCCGCACACTTGTCATACATCTCCTTCAATCACAAGGAGTGTGAAAATGAACATGCCTCAACTTTTCCGAATCACACTTCTGTACATACACTGGTTTGCCAATAAAATACCTACTCATCAAGTGTCATTATTCATGGCTCCCGATTCATAAAACTGGAAAAAAGTGACCCAAGTTCAACTGCTGCCCCACCTCAGACACTGAAATACACATGAAGATACTTCAGAAGAGGCAGTACTGGATCAATATGCTGAAACATCCTTCCATTCTCAAACTGGAGTAGTTACCCACCTCACTGTACGTTCTAGAAATAGTCATCCTAGCTACAACCCTCTGGCCATTGAGTTTGATGGATTAGGAATTTTGAGATTAGGAACTGGGAAATATCATACTCAGGACAAATTGGAAATGGGGACAAATACTGACCCTTCATATCACCAAGAGAAGTCCCTGAAATATTACAGTTTTCATCCAGTCAGTGTCAAGATTGTTATAATCAGTATCCACTGAGTGGAAATTACTACATTGGCTTCAAGCATTTTCCATTGGTAACAGGCTATTAATTGAAAATAGAATATGTTTTCATTTTTGAACTCACTTAAAAAGTTTCCACAATTCTGCATAATCCAGTGTAAGAATTTTCATTAGTTCCTTGAATCCTAGCATTTATTCTATTATATCTTGTTTGACAGAGCTCCATGAGCTCTGTCAAACAAGATGTAATAGATTAAATGCCTGTGTTGGAGGTACTGAGGCCAAATAGGTCTATAAACATAGGAAAACTGGGGAGAGTCAGGGTAATTTCTTGAGAGATTACACAAATTTTTATTCAATTAACAGGAGTTTACTCCATAACCTATATTCAATTAATAGGTCAAATTTGTTCTGGAGGTATAGTAAATGGTTTTGTAATTACATTCAATTAACAGGGTTATTCAGTTAAGAGATATCCAATTAAGTGGGCTCCACTGTACCATTTTTTAATAAGCAGATACTGTGACTAACCCTGAGCATTGCATTGCATATTATTAGTGACACATCCTGGTGATAAAAAAGGTCATTATAAACCGAGTAACTAACCCTGTGCACTGTACAGCCCTAGTATAAATCTCATCAAAATCAACTCTTTACCCAATGTAGTGGCCAAAACCAGCCAGTACTATTCTCAAAAAGCCTTCAAACTCAGCTTGTGTGTGACCCCTCACTGGAATGGATTGTGTAAAGTATTTTTTAGTGAATTCCAAAAATGAAAACATATTCTATTTTCAGTTGATATCATGTTTAGTGTTGTTATATAAGAGTCTTTAGTACTGAAATGGTTAATACAAAACTACACATCAAAGATATTAGCCCGCCAAAATTTTTTCAAAAGTGGGATGTGTAAACAATGGTGAACTGGTAGAGTGCTAGAAGGCACTATCAGGACTCTACTGAAAAAGTGCTGAAAGCCACTTTAGCGGATTTACACTGTGGGCATTGGCTCGCCATTTGTGCAGCAGTAGATAAAGAAATGTTCATATTAAATTGTATTGTTACAATTTATTGGAGAGTGCCAACAGGCACTCTCCAATAAATAGAAACAAAACAATTATTGAAGAACAAAATCTTGCTAAACTAAAGTTCTTCTTGCCGGCAGAATTGTATCTTTGAAACAAAATACTCATGTCACAAATCAGCTTTGAAACATAATTTAGCACTCTATTAGTTAAGGCAGTTATCTCATTAAAAACTAGAGAAAAAATTTGCGACTGGCTACATGCAATTACAGGTCAGAAACTTTTGTTGTCATCTGCTCACTAAAGTTTAATTTATGCAAATACACTACACTTGCATTTCATGCTAATGGGGATCAATAATTCTTGATTCAGATAGTATCATATCAGACAAAAAAAAAACATTTTGATTCTCAGGCAATTCCTCGCTGCAATTGAACACCTCACTGGACATATTACCTTGCAGTTTCTTCCAATATTATTATGGAAATTGTAAGACTCTAAACTTTTTATATTTTTGGATTGATGTATGTAACTGAAATCTGAAGCACATAACTATACAGCCAGCCAAGACTTACCTAAAAATGACAGTTAAGGCACTTAGAATGTAAAATGGTAATTCCCCAGAGTCAACATGTCGGGACACCTGTTCTGTTATAGTGAAAAGTGATCAAAATCAGAATTAGGAACCTTGAGGATTAAAATTAAATGAGTTATTCACTTTCTATATATTCTGTCTGTGAAAAGACAGTGGAAAGCTTTTCAATCCATGTTCATTATTTGCAAGGAAAAAAATAAAAATAAAATCCTCCTTCCTCAATGATTTGAAAAAAGTATTGCCTGAAAGTCAATCAATTTATTTTGTGTGGCCTTACCGATCGTCTCTTTTTCTTTTCCTGTGTGTCATTATTTTTTGGACGAACAGGCCTTTGACTGGATAGTTCCATTTTATTCTTATCATTGGCTAGTCTTGCATATTCTATTTGTTTTTGACGTTTTTCCACCTGTAAATAAATAGTGAAGATTTATTAAAGTTTATAATTATCTCATTTTATGCTAATCAGAGATTTCAATAAAAAATATGATACAACATTAGGTTTTACATTTACTCTAAAACAAAATGAGTACCTGGTAGATAGTATGCATAGTTTTTTCACGCTGCATTTTTATTCCACAGTCAAACCATATTTCATGAGCAGTCAGTCAAAGTCATTCATTCCAAATGGTAGAGCGGTGGCAGTGCGGTAGCATTGCGGTAACCGGTTCTCATCAGATCACAGAGAGTTACACCTGGTTAGTCCTTGGATGGGTGACAGTCTGAGTGATCGATTCGGACTCCTGCATTGTGTCCTTGGGCAAGGCACTTAACCCCAATTGTACACATGGGGGCATGATGACAGTGTGCACTAAGGCGTACTGCACGTCCATGGTGTGCATGTCTTCAACCACTCTAACCTTGCTTGTGCTGCAGTGTGAGTTATGATGTTGGGGAGCTGGCGCTGCTTGTCATTGCTCAGTGGTTCTCTCTGGGTACTCCCACCTGTAAAACTATCACTGATACGATATGACCTTGGCTGTTAAAGTGTCATTAAACCTTAATAAATAAATCATAAACTAGAGGGAACTGTTTTAGTGATGTCTCTCCTTCGATTAGTTCCATGCTTCCAACTTACGACTAACAAAGATCAAACTAAAGGTCAAATGTCAAGATCATGGAAGTTCAATATAGAATGTGACACATCAGCCTGGCTGTTGCATTCATATGCCAAATATCATAAACCTAGCTGAACAATTCAATAATTTGACCTTGATGTCAAAGATCAAGGTCATCTGTCAACACAAAAGTACATGATACAATGTTATCTTATGCTGATACACCCACATGCCAAATATCATAAGCCTAGGTGAAAAGATAAAAAAAAGTTCTTGCCCCAACAAGCTTACTTGCCAAAAATTCAATAATTTGACCTTGAGGTCAAAGATCAAGGTAATATGTGGGTTATGATAGGATGCAACACATCGTCTGACAGTGATACACCCACATGCCTAATATTATAAGCCAAGGTGAAAAGGTAAATAAGTTCTTGCCTGGACAAGCTTACTTGCCAAAAAATCAGTAATTTGACCTTGAGGTCAAAGGTCAATGTCATGTGTGGGTCAGGATGGTACGCGACACATCATCTCATGGTGATATACCCACATGCCAAATATAACACAAAAATCAGGTGCTAGTTCAAAAGATTAAACGAAGTCAATAATGTGACCTTGAGACCAAAGGTCAAGGTTATATGGAGATCATGATGGTACGTGACACATCGTCTCATGGTGATATACCCGCATGCCTAATATCATAAACCCGAGGTGAAAAGGTAAAAAAGTTCTGACCCGGTCAAGCTTACTTGCCAAAAAATCAGTAATTTGATCTTGAAGTCAAAGATCAATGTCATATATGGGTCATGAAGGTACGTGACACATCCTCTTATGGTGATAAACTCGCATGTCAAATATCATAAGTCAAGGTGAAAAGGTAAATAAGTTCTGGCCCGGACAAGCTTACTTGCCAAAAAATCAGTAATTTGACCTTGAGGTCAAAGGTCAATGTCATATGTGGGTCATGATGGTACATCATCTCATAGTGATGCACCCACATGCCAAATATCATAAGCCTAGGTCAAAAGATAAAAAAAAATCAATAATTTGACCTTGAGGTCAAAGGTCAAGGTCAAATGTGGATCATGATAGTACGCAACACATCGTCTCATGGTAATACACCCACAAGCCAAATATCATAACACAAAAATCATGTGCCTAGGTCAAAAGATTAAACAAAGTCAATAACGTGACCTTGAGGTCAAAGGTCAAGGTCATATGTTGATCATGATGGTACGTGACACATCGTCTCATGGTAATACACCCACATGCCTAATATCATAAACCGAGGTGAAAAGGTAAAAAAGTTCTGGCCCGGTCAAGCTAACTTGCCAAAAAATCAGTAATTTGACCTTGAAGTCAAAGATCAATGTCATATATGGGTCATGAAGGTATGTGACACATCCTCTTATGGTGATAAACTCGCATGTCAAATATCATAAGTCAAGGTTAAAAGGTAAATAAGTTCTGGCCCGGAAAAGCTTTCTTGCCAAAAAATCAGTAATTTGACCTTGAGGTCAAAGGTCAATGTCATATGTGGGTCATGATGGTACATCATCTCATAGTGATGCACCCACATACCAAATATCATACGCCTAGGTTAAAAGATAAAAAATGAAAGTGTCAATGACACTGTAGCTCAACTTGTTAAGACATGTACATGTATAGTATGTGACACAGCAATGACAAACATCTAGGTAATGACCTGATAACAAAGGTACATATAAAGTATTGTAACGGTCTGTACATAAATACTGACTGTAGCCTGTAACAAATGTATAGGTAAAGTATTGTAAAGGTGGGTGACAGTCAGATGCTAAACTAGAAAAGAAATCTTTGTCCCAGAGTGTCTCTGACTGAACCCCAAAATATTTGTTCTCATAGCACAGTGATAACAAAGGCATCCCAAAACACACTCGTTCCTGTTCCAAGGTGAAAACAAAGGTACCCAAGAAGTTTGTGAAGATCAGTTCATAAATACGAGCTGTATAGAAGTTGTGACAAAAAACTGATTGGACCGAATTACGGTACAAAATGGCCATTGGCAGCCATTTTGAATTTTGGACTGCACCCAGAAACACTCGTTCTCGTCCCAAGGTGATAACAAAGGTACCCAAGAAGTTTCGTGAAGATCGGTTCATAAATACAGCCTCTAGCCCGAGCCATATTGACATGTGCACTTGCAGTGTATAAGTAGAACTGAATAAATCAAAGTTCATCTAATTTGCATAATTTTTGCACGAGAAAAAAACCTGTACTATATGTGATGTATTCCATGTTACTAAACATTCACACAAAAATTTATTCAAATCAGAACTTTCTTTCAGAAGTTCTGCACAAAAGACTGATTGCACTAATTTGGGTACAAAATGGCTGCTGGTGGCTATCTTGAATTTCGGACCACACCCCAAAACACTCGTTCTCATCCCACGGTGATAACAAAGGTACCCAAGAAGTTTTGTAAAGATCGGTTCATAAATACGGCCTCTGGCCTGAGCCATATAGAAGTTGTGTACAAAAAACTGATTAGACCTAATGTCGGTACAAAATGGCCACTGGCAGCCATCTTGAATTTTGGACTGCACCCAGAAACACTCGTTCTCGTCCCAAGGTGATAACAAAGGTACCCAAGACATTTCGTGAAGATCGGTTCATAAATACAGACTCTAGCCTGAGCCGTATGGACATGTGTACTTACTGTGTGTAAGTAGCAATGAAAAAATCAAAGTTCATCTAATTTGCATAATTTCTGCATGAGAAAAACCCTGTATTATATGTGATGTATCCCATGGTACTAAACATTCACACAAAAAATTATTCAAATCAGCGCTTTCATATGGAAGTTCTGTGCAAAAATCTGATTGCACCTAATTTTGTACAAAATGGCTGCCATCGGCCATTTTGAATTTTGGACCAGACCCCAAAACACTCGTTCTCATCCCACGGTGATACCAAAGGCACCCAAGAAGTTTCGTAAAGATCGGTTCATAAATACGGCCTCTAGCCCAAGCCGTATTGGCATTTGCACTTACAGTGCTGAAATTAACACTAAATACATCAAAGTTAGTCTAATTTGCATAATTTACGCACGAGAAAAAAACCTGTATTATATGTGATGTATCCCATGGTACTAAACATTCATACAAAAAATTATTCAAATTAATTCTTTCATATGGAAGTTCTGCACAAAAATCTGATTTCACCTAATTTTGTACAAAATGGCTGCCAGCGGCCAACTTAAATTTCGGATCGGACCACAAAACACTCGTTCTCGTCCCACGGTCATAACAAAGGTACCCAAGAAGTTTTGTAAAGATCGGTTCATAAATACGGCCTCTAGCCCGAGCTGTATTGAATTGTTGATGGCCAGACGGACAGGCGGACGACTGGCCATGGCATAAGCTTCGCCAAAGTTGAGCTAAAAATCAATAATTTGACCTTGAGGTCAAAGGTCAAGGTCAAATGTGGATCATGATAGTACGCAACACATCGTCTCATGGTGATACAGCCACATGCCAAATATCATAAACCTAGGTCAAAAGATAAAAAAGTTCTGGACCGAACACGGTTGTATGAGAAGAAGAAGAACAAGAACGAGAAGAAGAATTCAGGGTAAAAGAGTTATGTCTCCCTTCGGTGAAGGGGAGACATAATAAATCATTCCAAAAAGAGGATCTCGAAAAACAGGCTTTTTTTTAACTAGTAGAGAACTAAATTATCTTTTAACTGGTAGAGAGCTAAATTATCTTTAGTCATCAGAATTTGTTTACATGTGTTTGCCTTGTTACGATTTACGGGAGAGTTCCCATAGGGACTCTCCCACAAACTGCAACAAGGCAAAACCATACACACTAAACAGTTTCACTTAAAATATATGAAGCACACCCACAGAACAAGGGCAACGAAAACCCTGGGCCACTGCACCTGACCTGTATGCAAGTTTGAAGTAGCCTTGAAGGTATTGTGAGACAGAATAATTTTCTAAGTGGAAAGAGTGAAAACAGAAAAAATGTCAAAGTAAAGTAAAGAAGGGCCATAACTCTGGGAAAAATTATTGAATGGAACCCGTTCCTTGTGCATATCCGTTCCCCCGTGCAGTTCTATCAGCATACCAAAGGAGATTCAAATCCGAACGATGGCTTTGAAATTACAATGCAAAACATTTATATGGACAGATGGACGGACGGACAAGTGGGCGGGTGGGTGGTCAGGCAGGCAGGCAGGCAGACAGGCAGATAGACAGACAGACAGATGGTCTGACAGATGGATGGATGGCTTCACTAGATATCCCCGAAACCTCCTTCGGAGGTCGGGGGCATAATAAGAAGCCTTTAAGTTGCTGTACCTGCCCTGCAGAATAAAGCCCTATTATGGGATCCCAGCACTCTGCCAGTTAAATTCAGGGTGGCAAACAATCACTCTCCTGGGAACCACTTAGGTGAGCAAATTGTTCTCTTGAACTATTTTCATTGGTGTATGGTTTTATTGAGAAACTACTGAGATATTTTAGGCTGTGGTAGGCTTATTCTGGTTAATTTTCTGACCATTTTCGACTGCAATGTTAGGTAAAGGTTTAACAACCCGACTCACCTGAACTTCTGATCTTACATAGTAAAGCGAGGGTTCAAGATGATATAGGCAGGCTTAATGTCACTTCTGTTCATATTTGGTGTGCAAGTCTATCCTACTGATGTCGAAAACAATTTAAAATAGGCATGTAAAAAAGTCCTTACTTGGGATTAAAAGTGTGTTAAGTGGTAGGCACACAAATAAAACTGCCTAGCCTGGATCAGATTTCAATCATTGTAAAGAAGCCCACAGTTTCTAGTAAAATTTATGACACTTAACCAGAAAATTAGGTCTGGACTGGGTCAAGGGTTAATTTACTGGACAAATTTCATAAGTTCTACTACAAATTGCAGAAGAGTCGATGATTCCATTTATCATTTTATTCAAACTCTTATACAGAGGAACTATGTTAACAACTCCACACAAGAAGGGTTAGCATTAGCTGAAGACAAGTGCACCATCGACGTGCAGTATGCCTTAATACATGGTGTCACCATGCCCCCACATGGGCAATTGGCATTAATTCCTTGCCCAAACAAGTTCGGTATCGTATCGGTATTGTTACATTTATTTACCTCGGAATTGGAATGGTATTCAGTATTGATAAAATTCTGACACCAATTTATTTATTGGGGTTTAAGGTCACGTACTTATGAACAATGGTTAATCGTGACCGTCTGACACCAATTCCAATATTGCCTGGTATTTTTGGTGTACTACCCAGCTGGAGGTTACCTTTCTACTGTATATAATCAGAGACTCAGAATGCTCATATAGTGGAACTCTGTTAATTGAATAGTCTCTTTGCCAAAGACAATTATTCAATTACCAGGAGTATTTAATTAACAGGGATTGTGACACTTTCTTGTCAAACAAGATATAATAGATTAAATGCCTGTATTGGATGTATTTAGGCCAAATAGGTCTATGAACAAAGGAAAACTGGGAGAGTCAGGGTAATTTCTTGACAGGTTACAGGATTTTTTATTCAATTAACCCTTTATCTAACATGAAAAAGCAGACACTTGCAAAATTCTTGAATAACTAATTTTTTTCATTTTTGTCTCAAAAACATAGGTTATGACCCCTCATTGGAACGAGCTCATTCCAAAGAGAGGTCATAACCTATGTTTTTGAGACAAAAAATGAAAAAAATAATGAAAATTAATTGGAGTGAGCTCGTTCCAAAGAGAGGTCATAACCTATGTTTTTGAGACAAAAAATGAAAAAATAATGAAAATTAAGTTTTGTGAAAAGCGCTAGCCGGTTTTGGTCATTACGTTGGGTAAAGGGTTAAGAGGAGTTCACTTTATAACCTATATTCAATTAACAGGTCAAATTTGTGCTGGAGGTGTGGAAAATGGTTTGGGGTTGGAAAATTATATTCAATTAACAGGGTTATTCAGTTAAGAGATATCCAATTAAGTGGGTTCCACTGTATATACAAGATGCTAAAATGGATTGCAAGAAGCAAACAGTACTTCCTGATAAGGCCTCAAATTATCTATAATACTAAAAGAATAGACCATTTTTCTTCTACAATCATCTTTGCTTTTCTTGGGGCATATACACCAGAGAGTATTTTTTCATGTGGAAGCACACCTACTGTACACAGTAATTTTCAGTAAAGTGAGCTTGTTCCAGTGAGGGTAATAAGCTATGTTTTTGCTAATGTATTGCAAAGCCTTGTTGCACTCAAGGGACAAATTTATCAATTTTATTAACTTGGGTAAATTTCAGACATAAATCATTTAATTTTTATTTTTTAAGTTTGCATTGGTTATTATAAACTAGAGGTGTGACTGTCCCATGTGGGCCTTTGATACTCCCCGCTGCCATATTCTAAGACGAAAAGGGACATAACTCTGCCCTAAAAAGTCTGCTCGATATTATAATCACAGGTGCACAGATTCCCATGGTAGTGAACATCTAAACAAACTTTCAAAGAAATTGGTTCATAAACCACCGGGAAAAGCTCTGGATAAAATTATGTCCACAGACAGATGGTCGAACAAGCTGATATCACCAGTATACTCTCCAACTTTGTTGTGGGGGGGAGGGGGGGTATAAAAAGAGAGCATGCAGAAGCCAAAATGACCAAGTGGGAGGGCCTGAGAAACAGATTCTTAACATTCTTAGGCCTAATCTTTTGCTTTGAGCCCATTTTGGGGTTCTTCCTTTTGAAATTTTAGAAATTTAATAAACAATAAAAAATACATCTGAAAATGTGTTGCCATCATCAGAAATTCTCAACTGTTAACATGGAACTCATCCGTGACATTATCGGAGGTCAATGTTTGAAATATTAAAATATGTTGATTTTCATGATATTTTAGTATTTTGTAGAGCTCAAAAATTAAAATAGAGTTTTTTGATTTTCCATTTGATGGAAAATCAAAAAACTGTAGATCATGGAACATTGCTTAGTGTTTTACAAGACAACTTTGGAACGTCGGATACAGTTCTTGATTGGTTGGAGTCTTATCTACGTCCACGGAAGAAAGTTGTTGTTGTGGGTAATCATCAGTCGACACCGAAATTTCTGAACTATTCAGTACCCCAGGGGTCTTGTGCGAGTCCAGTCCTCTACACCGTTTATGCTAGCACTCTTCGGTTTATTCAGCATAAATATAATGTAAATATTCTCGGATATGCAGATGACCACTCAATTTCTGACAGTTTCGTAGCCAGTAATATCAGAAATGAACAGAAAGTTTGCAATAGGGTAGAAGAATGTTTAGATGATGTACGTAACTGGATGTCTGAAAATAAGTTAAAAATGAATGACTTAAAAACTGAAATAATTTTGTTTGGATCTCATGATCAATTGCTGAAAAGTTGCACAAAGAGTATTCGTGTTGGTACCAATAGCATAATTAAGAGTGATTCTGTGAAGTATCTTGGTTTCTGGATTGATCAGTGTATGAAACTTGAAAAGCATGTGATGGAAAAATGCAGGATAGCTTCATACAATTTATATAATATTAGAAAAATTAGAAAACATCTTAGCATTGATTCCTGCAGACTCATAATCCAAGCATTAGTAACCTCGCATATGGACTATGGGAATGCGCTTTTATTTGGCTTTTCAAAAAAACTGTTGCTCCAAAGAATTCAGAATATGTCAGCCAAATTGATTTTAGGAAAATTTTACAGCAGCATGGAAGCAATAAAGTTGTTACATTGGTTGCCAATTGCAGAAAGGATTTGATTTAAAATCCTGACATTTGTACACAAATGCATCTACGGCAATGTCACAGACTATCTTAAAAACATTATTTTTAAAATCAGTCACTCTCGGAATTTGAGATCAAACGATTCATGTGAACTCTTTGTGCCAAAAACAAATTGTAAGACTTTCGCGGAAAGGGCATTCTCGGTAGCAGGTCCAAGACTGTGGAATTCTCTTCCCGTAGATGTATGCTTGGAAATAGATGTATATCAATTTCGAAGCACTAAAAACTCATTTATTTAAACAGGCTTTCAACCTGTGATATGTCTCATTGTGTGACTACCTGTTTTGTTATATCAAGTGCCTTTGAATACTTCAATGTAAAAAATGGCACTATACAAATGCTTTTATAATAATGTCATGTTTGATGTTTTTTACATTATTTCATGTTTTTACGTGTTTTATTACATGCCTATTCTATGAAATCTCTATCTACAGCAACACTAAACCATGTGGAAAATGAAAATCTGTTCCGCACACATGTGCTGAACAAAAATCGTTGACATACTATTTTTAAATAGAAGCAAAATTTCACTGGAATTTTCTGCAAATCCTGCACTGCAATTACAATTTTACTCCCTAGCGATAGCTAAAAATTGTCCCCTGAGTTTCAATGCATTCTTTGTGTCAGTAGGAACATACTGGAATTCAGGGGATGAAACAGTAACACGGGTTCCTCTTGCAAATTTGGTTGGCGATAAAATGAGTTCTTTTTGTTGATAGTTGTCAAATAAATTGCTGAGTGTCCTTCTAATAATTGTTTTTATAGCTGTGAAGGCATGTAATAAACAGAGAATGGCACATGCAGCCTCTCGTTTTATTCTTCTGTGCTGGCACTTGTGCCAGATCGATTAACCCATTCACACACCTATGTCGTTCTGTGTATACCTTGCATACCCTTCCATGATGTGAATGTCCAACCTTACAAACTGCAAGAAATTCGGCCTTCATATCTTTCATACACCTAAAGGAATACTTCAATTTATTCAACATCACATTCGTATTCACATTGAGAAAATATATTCAATGCTATCACGTGAAACCTGACCAAGTGTCAGAAAACTTTAAAATAAAATTCATTGTATAAATTGTTGAAATTAAGTAACATTTTTGTCCACATGATTTCGGCACAATCTTGAATGACAAAAAATTAGAGCTGGCCTTCCTTCGTTGAAAGGTATCTGGAGATTTGCTTGTGATCTTAAGCAGACCTCTGGTGTTTTATTGCTTTGCTGAAAAACCTATGGAAGTTTATATTAACCTGTTACCCAATGTGACAGCCAAAACTGGCCAGCGCTATTCACAAAAAATACCATTCAAATTTCATTATTTTTTTCATTTTTAGTCTAAAAAATATTGCTTTGGACCCCTCATTGGAACGAGCTCACTGAGCTCGTTCCAATGAGGGTTCAAAAGCTATATGTTTTTGATGCAAAAAATAAAAAAAAATTAGTTATTCGAGAATTTTGTTTGCAAGTGTCCTCTTCCTTTTGTGTTAGGTAAAGGGTTCCACTTCCCCTTCAAAAAGACACTCATATATTCCTTTACCTTGTCTTTGTATGTTTCTGTATCAAGATCAGGACCCAGCCTTCCCCGACCAGCCTGAACTTCTTTGATCATCTTCTTGTAATCCTGTATCGTATAAACCTTGTAGTTGATTGGTTCTTTTTCTTCAAAGCGAGCCTTTCTGAACTGTGCAGCATATCCACCTTCCTGTTCTACATAAGGTTCATCGTAAGTGTCCACTGTAGATATTGGTGGAATTTTGTTGAATGAAGACAGAGAATTGTGGGAAGGTGAAGTATTATTTGCCCGTCGAGGTGACAGTTGTTCTGGTTGGTCATAATAATTCTGAAACGGCATATAAAGAAAGAAAAATAAATCTTCAAAATTCTCGAAGAATAATCAACATTATGATTTTTCTGTTATCTCTACCGATTTTATAATAGAGCAAACCTAATTTATTTATTTAATGGTGTTTAAGGTCACTTTCAGCATCTTTGGCTATCTTGTGACTGCAGCATAGGTATGAAGTCAGGTTTAGCCAATTGTTTACACCTAAGGAGCAAAATCTTACAAAAAATTGTTGACATAATGAAAATATTCTTTACCTTTTTTATCCTGGTGTCATCATACTTTAAAAGTCTCCTAAAAATATTAATTACAGTAGATTTTATCACTTGAATCTACCCACTAAATTTCACTGTGCATGAGAACGTCTTTATCTCAAATCTCCCACTTGTAGCATGCAGAATCCAGAAAGGATGCCAAACTATATTAACCCTTTACCAACTGAAATGGCTGCATCCACACAAATAATTTACAATTTGAAGGCAGTTGAAAAAAAAACGTTTTTCTAAAAATTTCAAGAAAACCATATTATGTGAAACCTCATTGGAATGAGCCTGTCAAGCTCATTCCAATAAGGAGTCACATGAAATGGTTTTGTTGAAATATTTTGAAAAATTTCAACAAATAAATAAAATTCAAGTAACATTTTTTATATCATGTGTGTATGTCTTCAACCAATGCCAACCCTGCTTGTGCAGAGTTAGTATGTTGGGGTGTCTGAGAGTTGCTGGCCACTGCTTGGTGATTTAACCCTTAAGCCCCCATATAGCCCCAAACCGCCACTTTTATATTGCATTGAAGCAGGTGCTCCCTTGTGTAATCTTTTTTATTACTCTTGTGTGTAGACTGAATTTTCCCTGGCAGTGGTTCTACATCACTGCTGGCTGCCTGTATAGGCAGCCAGCAGTGATGTAGAACCACTGCCAAGTCATCAATAACTATGTAAGCAGAAAAAAGGCCATAAATACTTTAAAATTAATCTGAGGACTTAAGGGTTAACTCTGGGTACTCTGGCTTCCTCCACCAGTAAAACTGACACAAGGTGATCTTGGCTGTCCAGTACTTGTGGCAATAGTTCTGTCAGTTGTATTGTATATTATTATATGTATGTTTATTCCAATGTCTCGGACTGCTGAATTGCCATAACTTCACAATAACTGGTTGGGGGCAAAATGGGGGTGCGGTGGCATTGTGGTAACCGGTTCTCGTCCTATCACCAAAGTTAAGCAACGTCGAGCCCAGTTAGTCCTTGGATGGGTGACCATCTGAGCGATCAATCCGGACTCCTGCACTGTGTCCTTGGGCAAGGCACTTAACTGAATGTCCACATGGGGACATGATGACGCCGTGTACTAAGGCATACTGATCGTTGATGGTGCATGTGTCTTCAACCAATCTAACCCTGTCTGAGCTGCAGTGCAGAGTTACGATGTTGGGGAGCTGGCAGCTGCTCATCGTTGCTTGGTGGTTCTCTCTAGGTACTCCGGCTTCTGCCACCCGTAAAACTTTCGCTGGCACAATATGATCTTGGCTGTTAAAGTGTCATTAAACCCTAATAAATAAATAAATGAGGGCTAGATTATTTTTGGTGGTCTGAATTTGTTTTATGTAATATTTGTTTTATTACAAATTATTGTAATAAATTGTAATAAAACAAATTCATATAAACAAAATATAATTTACGTTTGACTGAATGCAAAGTATGAACAAGGAAAATGTTAACTTTTGCTCATGTATCCTCATTTTTTTTAAAGCTCTGATAGTGGCTTCTAGCACTCAACCAGTTAAAGTTGCCTTCTTCTTAGAAGCTCAAAGAAGACAAAAGTATTACCCAGTGGAGCAAATTCCCCTGCAAACCAATTTAGTAATGGAAAATAAGCAAAAGTATAATGATGTAATATCTTAACTATGAACTTATAATCTGCCTCATAGCTAAATAAACAGAATAAAGTAATCAGTTGATGGAGATGTCTCTTGTAACCTTCCTGCGCAGCATTATTAATTATAAGTAGCACATCAGTGTGAAATACAACTAGACTTTATGATTCTGGAGAATCATGGCATTTCCCGATGAGATTCCATGATTTTTCATGACCCCACAGTGTCTGAAGAATTGTTTTTAACTGTCTCACTGAAGTTCCTTCATTGATGTTATGAGAAAGGCGACTATAGTAGTCTCAAATGACTCAGTTTGATGAAAAAAATGTTTAGGTAAAAACCATCATTAACGGTGGAGTGGGTTAATATCAATATCGTCATCCGACAAGTTAATGACCGACAAAAGAAGTTATGTTTGTTTGACATATACCCACTGAGTTGAGTGCTGTGTCTATTTGAAAATGGTCCATTTTATCTCAAATGTATCCAAAATATTGATGTCTGGCAGCTTGTAGAGGGTTAACAAGTGCTAACAAGAATATTTATTCATGCAACTTGTAATTTCACACTAAAAACTGTGAATGGCCATTTTTACTTAAAATCTACAAGATGTTTTCAGAGAAATCCAGGGAGAACATGAATTTTAATCTTTTGATGGGTATCATTGTTTATCCAGCCCAAAGGTTAAGGTTTGTGTCTTTTTCGAATACGCTTATTACTTACAAAAATAATTCTTAGTGAATTCTACTTCCACTTATGTTGATTTCTCCTCTTAACTTTGGGTGCTGAGAGTACGCAAACACAGTCCATTTTATAAAAATTTTGATGTTTGAGAACCTGCATAGGGTTAACAAATGCTTTATGCAATATTTTTTACATGCAATTTGTAATGTCACACTAAGATCTGAGAATGGCCAATTTTTCTTGAAAATCTACACAAAGTTTTCAGAGAAATCCTCGGAAAACATGAATTTTTAACCTTTTGAGGGGTATCTCTCTGTAACCAGCTCTAAAGGGTTAATGCTTGGTTTTATGAATACCTTCATTACTTACAAAAATGATCCTCGGGGAATTCCACTTCCAATGAAGGAAGTTATGTTTATCTCGTAGGTACACATTGGGTGCAATGGGTGCCCAAGAACAGCCCATTTTCTCAAACTTTCTATGCTTTGCAGCCTCTGGAGGTTTAAGAAATGGTTACCGGAATATTTTGTCCATGTAACTTGTAATGTCACTCCAAGACCTGCAAACGGTCAATTTTTCTTGAATACTTACTAGATCTTTTGGAGAAATCCACAGAAAATGGGAATTTTAAGCTTTTAAGGGGTACATCTCCTTAACCAGTCAAAAATGGGTTAAGACCTCAATTTCTGAATACCCTACTACTTACTAAAAAATTTTCCCTATCAGTTTTGCGTCTGGTAAAAGAAGTTATGTTTCTCTGTGGCATTCCCATTTGTTGTTGTTGGTGTCCAAAAACAAACTATTTTTTTCAAAATGTTTACATTTTGCAGCCCATGGAGGGTTAACAAATGCTTACCGGAATATTTTATCCATGCAACCAGTAATGTGACATCAAGACCTATCAATAGCCATTTGCTGTTGAAAACTTACAAGATGTTTGTAAAGAAATCCATGGAAAACATGATTTTTAAAGCTTTTGATGGGTATCGCTATTAACCACCCCAAAAGGGGTTAATGCTTGGGTTTTTAATACCCTTATTACTTACAAAAATGGTCCTCAGTGAATTCCACTTCCAACAAAGGAGATTATGTGTATCTCTCGGGTATACACTGCGTGTCGTGCATGTCTGAAAACAGCCCGTTTCAACAAAATTATGATGCTTGGCAGCCTATAGAGGGTTAATAAACGCTCATCGGAATATTTTGTCCATGCAACTTATAATGTCACACAAAGACCTGCGAATAGACAATTTTTCTTGAAAACCTACAAGACATTTTTAGAGAAATCTACAGAAAATGGGAATTTTAAACTTTTAAGGGGTATCTCTTTTTATCCTGCCAAATATGGGTTAAGACTTCGACTTTTGAATACTCTTACTACTTACAAA
This sequence comes from Pictodentalium vernedei, assembly GCA_031216915.1. Classification (NCBI taxonomy): domain Eukaryota; kingdom Metazoa; phylum Mollusca; class Scaphopoda; order Dentaliida; family Dentaliidae; genus Pictodentalium; species Pictodentalium vernedei. The sequence continues at coordinate 99,739,897 of CM062288.1, forward strand.
AATGATTCCGTATAAATTTTGAGTTCGATAAAAGTAGGTACTTTTCTTTGTGGCGTATCCATTGGGTGCTGTTGCTGTCCAAAATCAGCCCATTTTATCACAATTTTGACTTTTAGCAGCCCGTGGAGGGTTAAGAAATGCTCACCGGAGTATTTTGTCCATGCAACTTGTATTGTCACACCAGGTCCTGCAAGTGGCCAATTTTTCTTGAAAATCTACAAGACTCATTTAGAGAAATTTTTTAGCCTTTGAGGGGTATTGCTGTTTTACCAGCCCAAAACGTGTTAACGTTTGGTTTTGTGAATACCCTTATTACTTACAAAAATGATGATTGGTGAATTTCACTTCCAATAAAGGAAGTTATGTTTATCTCTCTTTTATCGTTTGGGGACTGTGGGGGCTCGAAAACAGCCCATTTCATCAAAATTTCGATGTTTGACAGCCTGTGGAGGGTTACCATATGCAACGCCCAATATCTCTTGTGTATCAATGGTCGTGTCACAGGCAGGTCTAGCAATGATGAATGTTTAAAAAAAATCTACAAGACGTGTTTCGAGAAAGTGCCTATAAATCTCAATTTTGACAGTTTTTTTGCGAATTCTAACGAAATAAGGGTTAAATCGAAAATTACGCTTCGGTACATTTTTAGATTTTGTGCCTCTCTATGAATGTGCAAAATTTTGTGAAAATCGGGCAATAACTCTCATCATTTCAAACAAATTATGGTAGCTATCAAACTTCATCAAGACATTGTTAATACAAATCGGCATTTTTTAAAGCACACCAAAATTTATAAGAAAACGTTTTGTGCAAGCACATGCATGTGGGAAAATGCCCATGAAACACTATTATTCTGTGCGCATATCTTCTTTTCGCATTAGAACATAAACAAGAAACATTCTGTGAACAAAGTTGAATCTCTTCCAATAAAAGAAGATGAATACCATTTCTCAAAGCATTGTGACTGGTGATTCACAAGAAATTAGTTTAAAATAATTTCAACTGGCAACTGGGACAGAGTTCCAATCTATGGGGGTTAATATCTTCCTTCAAAAACACTTAAATTCTAACAAGGCAAATCCAAACTGTTAAATAGCTGCACTTCAAAGATAATATGAAGCGCATCCACTGAATATGAAGCCTTTAACCCTTTACCCAACGCAGACGATTTCAAAATTTATTATTTTAAATATCATTTTTTCAAATTTTTCAAAAAATTTCAACAAAATCATATCATGTGACCCCTCGTTGGAACGAGCTCGACTTTGAGGACTTCCATCCCAGGTACTGGTTACCAGGTCTTATTTTACCAGTAAAACAAAACTTGTGAACCACACAACCACTGCACCACTTCCCAGGATTCCCACAAGGGTACGGGAGAAGTTTTTATGAAATTTTTTGTATTTTTACATTATAGACTCCAGGGTTTAACACTTTAACCAACGCAGATGATTTCAAAATTTATAATTTTAAATATGATTTTTCAACCAGCTCGTTCCAAAGAGGGGTCATGTGATATGGTTTTGTTGACATTTTTCGAAAAATAATATTTTTTCAGCTGCTGAATTTGCATATTACGTGGGCGGATGCGGGCAATTCGTTGGGTAAAGAGTTAAGTACTGAATCAAATTATATGTATCTCAAAATTATCAAAACAACCATTTTCTACAAAATGATGACAATTGATGGATTTATTTATTTATTTATTGGTGTTTAAGGTTACATACTTCTGCACAATGGCTAATCAGGACCATAACATGGCGATAAAACCAAGTTTAGTGAATTGTTTATACCCATGTTGCCCATTTTAGAGGACTTCCGCTGCATGCAGTGGTGACTGGGTCCTATTTTACCAGTAAAACAGAGCTTCTTTACCACAGTAAACAAGCACTGCTTCACTTCTCAGGATTCCCACAGGGAGACGGCTTTATTAATTCTGTGTACTGAAACTATACACTCAAGTAAACAACAACTTGTTTTGACTACTACAACACTACATGTGGTATTTTTGAAACACATTTACATAGCACAAAAGCAATAAGTGACTAAATGGGAAATTGAATAAAAGTTCGAGTTAATTCATTTTCAAAAGGCAGAAACTCTTTTCATTAAATTCATACTCGCAATCTTTTGACACCCATTTATTTACCAATGTATATGCACTTTTTTGCATGCTATGGTATGCACACATTGTATGTGTTAACTCAGTTTACCATAAAATTCACACATTTTAAATTAAAAGTATGAGAAAAAAGTGGTCTTACCCTTTCAATTTACAAACACACTTTCAAGTTGTTACACCAAACAAGAACATTTTAAAAATGATTTTTCAATTTTCTTACAAAATTCTATCTCTAAGGAAAATGTCTCTGTACAATTGAAAGCTTCCACCACCCCCACCCCCCAATAATCCTCCCTACAGTTAAAACTAGAAGTCCTGTCATGAAATGTGCACAAATAGCATGTTGATATGCGCGTTAATGTGCGCGTTATGACCCGATTAAAGCTGTCATATTCTGTACATATGGCCTGTGCACAGGCAATGTTTCAGCCAATGGACCTCCGGGTAACCCGGAGGTCCATTGGCAGAAACATTGCATGTGTTTGCTATGAGTAACCAGGAGAACCTGCCGTGCTTTGGATGCCATTCGATATGGCAATTGCGCGCAATTCCATCGCGCAATTAAGCCTAGATAAGCGCACTATTCGTGACAGGACTTCTAGTTTTAACTGTAACACTGAACTATTTCCCCAACACTTATATTTTATTATTGACATTATATGTAATATTTAAGTCCTCGTCAAAGTAATGTTTTGAAGTTAGCCTTTTTTAACATAACATTAACCCTTTACCCAATTCAGACGATATCAAAATTTGTGATTTTAAATATTATTTTTTCAAAATTTTCAAATTATTTCAACACAACCATATCATGTGAACTATTACTGGAATGAGCTCTATGAGCTTGTTACAATGAGGGGTCACGTGATATAGTTTTGTTGTAATTTTCAGAAAATTAATATTTTTCCAACTGCTGAATTTGCATATTACTCAGGCGGATGCGGTCGATTCATTAGGTAAAGGGTTAACATCAGTGTGCAGAGGGTTATATTTTTATTATTAAAAACAAATGATTTTAAATATTATTTTTTCAAATTTCTCATAAAATTTCAATAAAACCATATCATGTGACCATTCATTGGAACGAGCCCAATGAGCCTGTTCCTATGCTGGGTCTCTTCACATGTTTTTTGTGGAAATTTAAAAAAAAAAATTTCTTTTCATCTGCTCAATCAGACCTTTAAATTCATTTATTTTGGGCACACCGTTTTACCCTAATTTGGGCACACTAAAACCAGAAATAACAGCCTTATCCTTTTTTTGTTTTATCGTCATGCCTTTCTTTGTGTTTCTATGGTCATACTATGATGGAAATTATTCTCAAATGTAGAAGAGAGGCACAGCGAATTTATATATTTTTCCTGATGTCTTCACACCTTCTCAAATCTGGTCACACCTGCAAAGGGTGTGAAATTGGGTATCCAAAGGCCTGGCTCAATTTGTAAATTAAATCTGGGGGCAATTATCTGAGATGGCAATTGTCTGAGGTGTCACTGGTCCAGGAGGGCAACTGGCAGGGGGTGGGGGCAATTAGCTGGGGAGGGGGCAATCATCCTACAAACTTCTTCATCTAGTAGAAAGTGTTATGAATCTTCACCTTTTCTGCCAGGCATCAGTGATTGTGATGGCTGATTGGTAAGAGCATTGTACTTGAGAGGAAAAAGCCAATGGTTCAATCCTCATCCAAGGGCAAAACACTTCACCCAGGTTGCCTACATAGGAACACAGCGTGCTGTATATCATACACATGCTTTCAACCACTTCAAAGCCTGGTGAGCAGGGTAAGTTGAAGAAATCCAGTTACTTGTCATAACCCAGTGGTTCTCTCTGGCTTTCTCCACCCATAAAACTGTCCAACACGATATGACCCTTGCTACTGAATGTGTCATTAAACCCAAAACAGCATAAAACGCAAATATGCAAATCAGGTGTCAGATAATGATTTGTAATTTGTTGTTGGACTATATTTATTTATTTATTGGAGTTTAACCCTTTACCCAACGCAGAAGATATCAAAATTTATTATTTTAAATATCACTTTTTAAATTTTTTCCAAAAATTTCAACAAAACCATATCATGTGACCCCTCATTGGAACAAACAAGCTCATTCCAAAGAGGGGCCACATGATATGGTTTTGTCGAAATATTTGGAAAAATAATATTTTTTCAGCTGCTGGATTTGCATATTACGCAGGCAGATGTGGCCGATTCATTGGGTAAAGGATTAATGGACAGTTTTATGGGGGGAGGGGGGGAGAGGGGGAGAAAACCGGAGTTGCTGGACAGAACCACCAAGCAACAGCAAGCAACTGTCAGACTTCCCAACATACTAACTCCTCACAAGCAGGGTTAGCACTGGTTGAAGACAGGTGCACCATCGACATGCATTACAGCTTAGTACACAGAACCACCAGGACTCTGCGTGGGCAAGAACACAACTCAGTTATCCCTGGACCTCTCGGTTTGAAGTTCGATGCCATAACCACAGAGCCACCTCGTACCCATAGGACAAGAGACAGCAAATAGATCCTCAATACTGTGAAAAGTGTCCCACCGATTCTAATTACCTCACCGGAAAACAAGAGTCTAAATTTTTCAAATTTTAGAGCATTCCTATCTCAGATGAGACTCTCTCACTCCCTTCGAGGTCTGTCTAAAAATGCTACCCAATAGTTTTCAGAAAGTTAATCCCCCCAAAATATAAAAGAATCTGTGCTCTTGAAAACGATTCTGAATTTAGTTATGAACAAGATCTCTGAGGTAAGATATTATTGTCAGATGGATACTTCTATTTCAGGAGTTATATAATGAGTTTATCCCTTTACCCAATGAATCGCCCGCATCCGTCCGCGTAATATGCAAATTCAGAAGCTGAAAATATATTATTTTTCGACAAATTTCAACAAAACCATATCATGTGACCCCTCTTTGGAACGAGCTCGTGGAGCTCATTCCAAAGAGGGGTCACATGATATGGTTTTGTTGAATCTTTTGGAAAAAATTTGAAAAATAATATTTAAAATAATAAATTTTGAAATCGTCTGCGTTGGGTAAAGGGTTAACCACATTATCACCATCAAATAGCACATTACGGAAATAGCATTTGCAAAACGTCTAATAAACATGTGACATATGCAGTGGTGTACCCAAGGGTGAGACTATATTACAGTGACCCCCACAAACATTTCCATACACATTTCCTGAATAACTAAAAGATTTTATTTTTTGTCTCAAAACATAGCTTATGATCCCTCATTGGAACAAGCTTGCACCAATGAGGGACTACAGGAAAAAAAAAAAAAAAATTGGATAGCCGATTTTTGAAAACAGAACTTTTGTGAATAGCGATTAAATTACACGTGATAAAAGGAATCTCAAATTTGTCACAATTTGATTTGAAATTTCTGAACCTTGTTCACTGAAAGCCATCTGAGCCTCGGTAAAGCTTGGCTCAGATAGATTTTAGTGAACTCAGTTCAGAAATTTCATATCAAAACAGAACTCATTTAGCCTTAACCCTTTACCCAATGTAACGGACAAAACCGGTCAGCGCTATTCACAAAAATCGCCAATTAATTTTTATTATTTTTTTCATTTTTTGTCTCAAAAACATAGGTTATGACCCCTCTTTGGAACGAGCTCGTCGAGCTCGTTCCAACGAGGGGGTCATAACCTATGTTTTTGAGACAAAAAATGAAGAAAAATAGTTAATCAAGAAACTTTGTTCGCAAGTGTCGTCTGCTTTTCATGTTAGGTAAAGGGTTAACCAATTTACACAGGGAAGAAAACAGAAGAGAAATTTTCTTGTCAAAGAGCCTTTTAGGAGAAATTTTCTTCTTATCAATTTTGACTGGTGCTGTATTAAAGGGGAATTATAAGTTATTTCCAGGTCACTGTCTCTTTATGCTCTGAGCCTACTCAATAAAACACCAAGCAATAGTCCACTTCTTCAAATATGTCTGTATAACATGTTTTCTGTTTGAACAGAATTTCATATGCCAACATTCACACACAAAGGGCTGAAAGGCATGTGTTTGCAAATAATACAAGGTGACACTCCATTCAAACATATACTCAAAATCTGGATTTATAATTAAAAGTGAGACATCTGTTAAAATATCCCACAGACACACTCTCTTTAAATTTTCACCATGTAGTTTAATATATGCCTGGTAATATAAATGATTTCATACTTTTTTATTTGATTTTCCCCACAAAAGTTAAAAAGTCACATCAGAAATGAAAACTTTGTGTGCAGATTAAAAATGAAAGAAGGTATATAATTGAATGAATAAGCTTGGTGAGTGGCATGTTTCCATGTTATTAATTTCTTATATTCTTTTACACAGCAGTTAATTATGTAAGCATATCTGATTGTGAAACTGTATTTTGTAGATACAGTAGTTATTAAAACTAGTAGACCTGGGCAGTATTGAAGCTTCAAGTTATTTATTTATTTATTTATTTATTTATTTATTTATTTATTTATTTATTTACTGGGTTTAACAACACTTTCGACAGACAGGGTCACCTCGTGTCAGACAGTTTTACAGGTGGAGGAAGCTGGAGTACTCAGACAGAACCCCTGAGCAATGGCGAGCAACTGTCAGACTCCCCAACATACAACTCCACACAAGAAGGGTTAGCATTGGTTGAAGACAAGTGAGTGCACCATCGACATGCTGAGTATGCCTTAGTACATGGTGCCACCATGAACCCAAGTGGGCAATCAGCATTAAGTTCCTTGCCCAAACAAGTTCGGTATCATATCAGTATTGTTACGTTGATTTACCTCGGAAATGGAATAGTATTCAGTGTTGACAACATTCTGACACCAATTCCAATATTGCCTGGTAATTTTGGTGTATTGCCCAGCTGGGGTCACCTTTCTACAGTATAATCAGAGACTCAGAATGCTCATATTCAGGGGCAATATAATTTTCAAACACAAAACCATTTACCATACCTTCAGAACAAATTTGATCTGTTAATTGCATATGGGTTGTAGAGTAAACTCGTGTTAATTATATATAAATTTTTGTAATATGTCGAACAAATTACTGTGACACACACCAAATTCCCCTTATTTATCAACCTTTTTGGCCTCACTACATCCAATACAGGCATTTATTCTATTATATCTTGTTTGACAGAGCTCTATGAGCTCTGTCAAACAAGATATAATAGAATAAATGCTCAGTTTACCTCCAGAACACAGGACAGGAAACTGACCAAATCCCTGTTAATTGTATACTCCTGTTAATTGAATAATTTTCACTGGCAAAATGGATATTCAATTAAGAGGAGTCTACTGTATTTTCTTTTAAATTTCAACAAAAACACATCATGAGAGACCTCACTGAAACGAGCTCATCGAGCTGACATTCCAATGAAGGGTCACATGATATGGTTTTGTTGAAATGTTTAGAAAAATTTGAATAAAAGAAGAGATTGTCAATCAGAAGTGACTATGCCCCTGACATGGCAATGACCTTGATATGTGATCTTGACCTCCATCTAACAAAAAGAAATTTTGTGTGCGACACATCGTCTCCCCATAAGCAACATATATACCAAGTTTAAACAAAATCCAATGAAGCATTTCATAATTATGGAGTGGATTAACAAAAATTTTCCTGAAGGACAAATAGACAGACAAATGGGCGGATGGACGTAAATGACAAAGACTATATGCCCCCGAAAATTTTTTTCGGGAGCATAAAAATAATTAAAATAACAAATTTTGGTATTATGTACATTGGATATAGGGTTAAGCTTTGTGTGCAAGTTCACAAATTATTTAACCTCCAACCCTCTGCACACTGAGGTCACCGGGTAATGAACTGGCCGTAATTCTCTGTCCGCTTTCCAGCCTACAACACTCTGGTGGAATGTCAACAATCCAAAAAGAAATGCAAAAACATGGTGTGGTTTTGTTGCAATCTTTTTTTAAATAATGTTTTTTCAACTGCTCAATTTGTAAATTACACAGGTGATACGGATGATTCGCTAGGTAAAGGGATAAAATATAACTGGCAACAACACTCTGAGAAGAAATACAATTGTTACATAGACAAACTGATCTAATATATAAGATACATAATCCTTTATGATAAACCTTATCAGTGATTCAACAAATAATATTGACAAATTCTGTCACATTTGAGCCACTGGGGGCAAATGCATTGAGTGTCAAGTTTTGTTAATTTCAGTGGAGTCTGAAAACTTTGAAAGAAGATCAGAAATATACCGTCAAGGTTGGGAGCATTTGTACAAACTGAATAGCATTTACAATAGAGATCTTTTTAGTGTTCAACCGATGATCGGAACTGGCCACCACAATCAGCCAATTGTGGGCAATCGGATAACAATGGCAATAGCTCCTGGAACATCAGTTCAACTGATTGTGTTGCCAAGCATTTTGTGATGATTCATAAACCGCATTTTATTATCTTCTGCAATTGTTCAATTGTTAATGTAAAATGATGTCAATGATACCATTCAATAAAGTTGAAAAACCACCACAACGTGTATTCTTAATCTCTCTAGATGCCCCTTTATGGGATATACAGGTTAAACAACATGTAAAGCTTACAATGGAGCGTACTTGCAGCAAACACCAGTTCATATCGGAAAAGTGAAGGTTGCACTCCATTGACTCAGGTCACAGAAAAAATTACCAGTTGCACGCACTTGGGTGGTAAACGTGGCTCTGAGAGCCATGTTTACCGCCCAAGTGTGCACGACTGGTATTTTTATTGGACCCGAGTCAACAGAGTTTAACACTGTGACATATGTTCAATTTAATGCAGTTCTTTTGAGCCTCGACTTATCTAGTAGTGAACGGACTGTAAACACTGTAAAATATGTTCAATTTAATGTAGTCTTTGAGAGCCTTGACTTGTCTTGTAGTGAACGGACTGTAAACACTGTAAAATATGTTCAATTTAATGCAGTTCTTTTGAGTCTCGACTTATCTAGTAGTGAACGGTCTGTAAACACTGTAAAATATGTTCAATTTAATGTAGTTCTTTCGAGTCTCGACTTATCTAGTAGTGAACGGACTGTAAACACTGTAAAATATGTTCAATTTAATGTAGTTCTTTTGAGTCTCGACTTATCTAGTAGTGAACGGTCTGTAAACACTGTAAAATATGTTCAATTTAATGTAGTTCTTTCGAGTCTCGACTTATCTAGTAGTGAACGGACTGTAAACACTGTAAAATATGTTCAATTTAATGTTGTTCTTTGAGAGCCTTGACTTGTCTAGTAGTGCACGGTATTACAATCGGAATCCGCATCGGAATCGACCGAATGTGATCTCAAATAACCAGTAATCGGTCAGTGGACATTTTTGGTAATCGGCTGAACAATAGATCTTTTTTTGATTTGTTGTGGGCAAGATCACTGAACCCTTTAATTAAGATAGTGGCCAAATATTTGGAAAAACACAACTGGAAAAGCTTTATAATCCTGGACCCATGTCCAAATTTTCCTTCCAATATTGTAACAACAATACTGAGTTCTCTTCAACCAAAAAGAATCAAGGTTTCAAATGATATTAATTTAACACTAAAGCATTTGATTGATTTTTTTTTTTCTTCAGTGATGATTATTTTGATGCTTTGAAATCTGCAGTTAACAGACCTGCAGAGTTAGAACACTAGGGCCCTGCAAAACTTTGAAGTTTGATTCAAATCAAACTTGTCAACACAATTCGATTTTATTCGATTTGAGTCAAAGTAAAATGGAAATTCTAGAATTATCACATCGAGACATGTTTTCAAATCTTATTTCATTAATTTTCACGTTAACCCTTGATAATTGGTAAAGAAAAATGTGGGATGGGGGAAGGGGGCATGTGCCCCCTGGCTCCATCACCCCTGTAGGTGGGCATTCTACTATGGTATTGAAAGCATATATACATAGTAGCCATATAATCAAATTTAATACTGACTCCATGATAATCAGTGATGTTTTTCACATTTCACTGTTTTTTAGAAAAAATTATCTCAATTTTAAATGTCCATTCTAATTGTCCAATGCATTTGTCACATGGGAGCACCATGGATTAGTGGTTATGGTATTGGACTTCAAACCAATAGGTCTACAGTTCTATCCCCACCACAGGTAACTGTACTGTGACCTTGGGAAAGGCATTTAATTCTGATTGCCCATGTAGGGGTGGGGGGGTGGGCACTGTGTACCAAGCAGACCTGTTAACTCTCCCAGTTTCACCGTGAGTCTCCCGGTTTGAGGCACCAACTCACGCTCTCATGGTCACATCCTATTTTCTCCCGATTTGACACTTTTCAAAAATAGTCGTCCTGTTCTATTTTGAAAATTAAACAAGTTGCATTGTATGCCAAATATATTCTCATACTGTCGCGATTATGTGAAATTAAAATTATATAAACTCAAAATATAAATTAAATAAAAACATAATCTCTCAAGTATAATTAACTTCAGCTGACCAGTTATATATACTATTGTTAAGGTTCATACCAAATTTATCCATTTTGTGTAAAAAAAACATAATAATTACGATAAACCGATATTTTTGTAATTACACCGGTATTCAATCGATATTGGTTTGAATACCGGTATATATCAGTTTATCGATATACCGTGCAGCCCTAAGGATACCAAACATGGATCGACCGATTGGGGAGCACCCTCCTACTTTACAAATTTAGAAAACAGCCCTTCACTTAACTAGCTGTCACACTGTTGTTTGATCATTCACCTATGTATTCATTTTCTCCATATAAAAATCCTTGTGCCAAGGCATATGTGGTATAGCACTTGTCTGTCACAGAAGACCAGCAGTGCTCCACTTTCTAGGGTCACAAAGAGAATGTTTATGTTCAGTTGTGTTTAACTGGTACAGACCTAAATTATGTTTTAAAGGTAAATTTTAACAAGGGGATTTTTGTTCAGGGATACTATGCTACCAGAAAGGGGTCCCCTTGGGAACATCAGGAAGTGAAGCAGTGCTTGTTTACTGAGGTAAATAAGCTCTGTTTTACTGGTAAAATGTTGCAATCACAATTAGTTATTGTGCAGAAATATGTGACCTTAAACACCAATAAATAAATACAGAAAGGAGAGCCTTAATTTAGCAAGATTTCTTTCACAAATAATTGTTTTGTTAAAAGTTATTGGAGGGTGCTAGCAGGCACTTCCAATAAAATGAAACAAAGTAATGTTATATAAACATTTTTTTTTCTTCTGCTCTGCAAACAATAAGCTAATTTGTACAATGTAAAGCCACAAAAGTTGCATTAGTGAAGAGAGTGGTCTCAAGGACTCAACCAGTTAGTCACTTTCAGCAACTATAGCTATATCATGACTGCAGCATAAGTATAAAGCCAGGTTTAGCCCATTGTTTATACTCATGATTGCTTCCTTACTTTAGAGGACTCCCATCCCAGTCATTAGCTACTGGTATGGGTGTGTATGAGACAGGATTGAGCCACAGAATTTAGCATTTTCCGGGCAAGGGCCGGGTATTTTAAGGGCAAATCCTAGACTGGCAAGGATATTTTTTTAATTTTAGTGATTGTTATGGCACGTCTGTGGAAGCCATCAGGGAAAACTTCAAAGGTCAGGGCATTTTTGAAAAATACATTTTCAGGGCAATTTAGTCTGATGGCCCACATACCCATCCCTGCATCCCATATATAAGGTCCTCCAATATCCTCTGGTTATTGGATCCTATTGGATCAGTGAAAAGAACTTGTCTACCACAGTATTCTAGCACTGCTCTATATTTCCCTTGGGATTCCCAAAGAGATACTAATGATTTTAATTTTGAACTCGGCAAGCCTTTATCAAAAATGGATCTAAAAGCAATACCCCAGTAACTATAAATAATCCCCAATAACAATAAACATAAACAGACAGTAGTTTGATAAACACAGTCATATCAAAGATGCAATGGCAGATCTCCAAGCAGCATCAAATCAATATCATAAAAAATGAAAATAAACACACAAAACAATGCAATATTTGTTTCAACAGTAGTTGGGAGTGTTAATCAAAGATGTCATCGAAGGTTTAGTTAAAATCTCTCTAATCTATCATTAAATTTACTGAACAGTGGTTCTTCTAAAATGGATCTCTGACCCTTTACCTAACATAACTAGTTGAGGACACTTGTCAAGAGATTTCTTAACCCTTTACCTAACATGAAAAGCAGACGACACTTACAAAAAAAATTCTTGAATAACTAATTTTTTTATTCTTTGTCTCAAAAAAAAACAAAAAAAAAAACATAGGTTATGACCCCTCTTTGGAACGAGCTCATTTAGCTCGTTCCAAAGAGGGGTCATAACCTATGTTTTTGAGACAAAAAATGAAAAAATAATGAAAATTAATTGGCGAATTACGCTGCCGGTTTTGGCCATTACGTTGGGTAAAGGGTTAAATAAGGGGAATTTTTTTTAAATTTGCCTCAGAAACATACATACAACCCCTCAAGAAAACACACTTGATGATTTGTTCCAATGAGGGGTCATATCAACTATGTTTTCGGCAAAGGTCAGGCCTGGAAATAACCTGTGAATAATCATTTAGGTTACATGAGGGTTACATCAATTATAAAATATGCGAACGAACTGCAGGTTATGTCAAAATAATACAACATAACTTAAATTGCTAGTCTCGCATGTTTGGCATGAAAGACATGACAATCTTTCGGAACTACAATGTATCTTGATTTGAAGGTTCAGAATTGCATTCACATTATGAAAAGAATGACATGCCATTTCCATCTGAAAAGAATTTATGCCTAAATAAATAGCAACAACTAACATGCAATTGCACTTTGGCAAGGTCACGCATTTGTTGTTGCTATTTAATTATGTTGACGTAAATCCCAATAAGACATAAAACAGCATGACTGGCATAGTGAGACAGAGAAGACAGAGAACCATGCTAAATAGCATAACCTGTGAGAGGTTATGATAAAAGTCCTTTATTTCCAGGCCTGAAAATTTACAAAATGATAAAATCGTGGGTTTTGAGAATACAGCAGAACCCTGTTATCTCTTTACCCATCGTATTAACCAAAACTGGCCAGCTCTATTCACAAACATCACAATTCAATTTTCATTATTTTTTTCATTTTTTGTCTTAAAAAGAAAGCTTATAACCCCCTCATTGGAACGAGTCCATTGAGCACATTCCAATGAGGTGTCATAAGCTAGGTTTTTGATGCAAAAAATGAAAAAAATTAGTTGAAGAATTTTGTTTGCAAGAGTTGTCTTCCTGTCGTGTTAAATAAAGGATTAATTAAATAGATGTTTTGCCAGTGAATATTATTCAATTAACTGGAGTATTCAATTTACACAATTATGGCAATTTTTCTTATCTGCGAGTAGGATTAAGAACGAAACCGACGAGCCTCTGGTGAGTCGGTTTCATTCTTAATTCTACGCGTAGAATAAATTTTTTACTTAAAAACACTATAAATTTATTTTGTTTATCCCATAAATCTTTCACTTGGCTGTCATGGCAAAATCGTGTTGTTACTCACTACAAAACACAGCGAGAAGTGAGGAGCACATTGGTCCAATTCGATCGGCCAGCAAAATTGGCAAAAAAAAACAAGGCGCAGTAACACATTTCTGTCTAAAAATAATTCCCCTACAAACTTGAGTTAAACTTGCAAAAATACTTTATTAAACGAACAGTGTGTGGTGATTTCTACTGGCATTGTGTAATACTTTCAAAAAGGTTTAAAGAAAACAACAATTGAACTATTAATTATGCTACATGAATGTGGTAGAGGTCAAAGGTCAACAAGTCTGTCTCTACTACAGGAATAAATTCTTTCAGTGTTAACTCTTAACCTACTGAGTATTTTAAAGATATTTTTCGTCAAAGCTAGTCATGGCTGCTATGAAGCAGCCATGACTAGATTTGATGAAAAATTAATTAAAATATAACACTAGAAATCATTGATGAAAAAATCCATTCAATTTATAGCGGGAAAATGTGATTAGATGTGCCGAAATTAAATTGTTTTCAGTGACAAGAGAAACCCTGTGCTGGGCAGGAATACCTGCCAGCAGCAAGCAAAGAGTTAAACCTACGAGAAGAATTTATCACCCTACTAGGTGATTAAGGCTAAAATTTATCCAAGGCTTTTATTGTTCAAATAAACGGCCATTTATGGAATAAAAAAGATTAAATGGCAATATTGGATGTCAACTACTTCAGAGTTGTTGCATTTATACTTTCCATATTACCAGATCTTGACTTTTTGGTTATGGCAACACCTGATACAGCCTGGAGCTCAATAAGTGATGAAAGCTTGGGTTCCAGCTCAAACGAGCAGACAGTTATAGAGCCTGATAGCCTAGAACATAAATTCCCCAGAGGAAGTCCTCCAGAGTCTGCTATCAACACACATAAATACACATATTCCAGTACAATAAACTCTTTTTTTTGACAGACAGAAACCTATACACAAAGGATTTAAAGCTGGAACTACCAGTCTTTCTACAGAAGTGTAATTCACAAAACCTCTCTCTAATGGGCCTCTGGTCATGTATATCCAAAACTCAAGGCCATCGCACAGACATTTGCAAAACCATATACAGGACATTCTCATCCATGCAGGTTGAGTGATTGTTCAACCCACATCAGCAGAAAAGAAACTTGACCTGGCCAGCACCACAGCCATGCCAAATATGCACCAAATTACCCCAAAACACTTGGTCAAAGAGCACAATCAAATCAAAATGGTACAAAGGACCAGTGAAACCCAACTACATGTATTTATCTACAATGAATCAATGTGGTAAACAATATGTCAACAAAGTTAAAAGACACTTCAGTAGCTGCATCTGTGAACATATTGTGGATATCAAACACGACACACTGATTGCCATCAACTTTAACCAAAATAATCACAGACTATCAGATCTGTAGGTCCTGTACTCAAACCCTGAGATACCCAATATGACTTACACCAGTGCTGTACATGTGAAATACACTGAACAACCAGAGAAAGAGTGGTCATTGAGTGGAAAAGTATGCTGGTCTCTCATGCCAGAGATCCCAGGATCGATCCTCGGTCGGTAAAAGTTCTTGACATGTCCGAACACTCTCTGTCAGCATCAACTGGGATGTTGATGCAGTCACAGCATACCATATTATCGGGTGGGGATGTAAAATGGCCATCCTCTGTGCGGAGAGAGAGACAAACTCTGTGCAGGCTAAGGATCCCTTTGGAGTATTTGAGATGAGGGAGGTGATGAAATTGCCACGAAAAAGGTGATCCCAGCCTCTGCACCATTGTGCCAAGGAGAGGCATTAATATAAGTTGCATAACTTACTTGCCAATTGTTGTAAAGCAACTAAGCTTACAATACACCATTTGTCCTGAACTCAAAGCAGGCCTGAAAATAAGCAGTCTGACATTTGCAGAATGAGGTCCCCAAAAGGTGAATTTGATGATGCTATTCCATACAGTAGGCCAATTTATCCTTTGGGTACCTCTTTCTGTTTAGTTTTGAGACCCTGATTCAGATTGAAGTTCACAGAGGGTACATTTAGTGATGCTACCATGCTGTGCAGGGTAGTATCACTAAATTCACCCTCTGGGGACCTCATTTTGCAGATGACAGTCTGCTTATTTTCTGGCTTGACTGAAAGGACTTTTAGTGTTTTTATGTACTATAATTTAAGCACCAAAAGGTTTTTATGAACACAGGAAATTCAGTGGTTGTCAGGGTAACTTTTAAAGCGTTTACAGGATTTTTTATACACTTAACAGGAGTTCACTCACTATCTTCCGAACACTGAAATCAAAATCTAAAAATTTCAAGCTGCAAATGTTTGCTGTATTGCAAATAGGAATTGAAAGAATTCAATCTGTTTGACAGAGATCATTTTCTCATAAAATTATGTAAAAAAAATTGCTCCTTGAAATTTCAGTATTTTGACATCAGTATGCAGAGGGTTAATCAATATGCAATTAACAGGAGGAATTTGTAAACAAGGTATGGTCAATAGTTCGCTGCTTTGAATTTATATGGAATTGAGACAGCAAATTTATATACAAGGTTTAGTAAATAGTTTGGTGTTTTGAATTTATAAGTAATTAACAGGGTTATTCAGGTATAAATAAGCGGGCTCCCCTAACATTAGGTAAATGGTTAATGAAACATCATTCGATGTTTGGTGCAAACTTTATCAAGCCGAGTTAACAATCTATTGATGGCTCTACATATCCTGTTTGACATATTCTATTTTCTTGTGTGTAAAGGGATTTCTGTCGTCAATACACCTTCAATCAATTAACACTATTGTCAAGGAAATTATGTCGATATCTCTTATGAGGTTCATTGTGACACAAACTTATAATACAGTGTACATGTATATACTCCTTGTGGTAATTCCTTCTCGACAAAACAAAAATGAAAAAATCTGATTGCTTCTCCCATAATGATCCATTTTGTACTGGATATTGTTAGTCACTATTTTAGCGATATTGTGAGTTAAGTGGAACAAAATTAACAATTTCAGCATGGTACGCATAAAATTTAAACATAAATTGAAATCTGTCAGTTTACAAGTAGAACACACATAATGTATAAAATTAGTGGGGAGGACAAGTTATTCTTCAACTGGTAGAGAGCTGGAAGCCCATATTTGGACTTAACTCTGAAGTGCAGGTACTGAACGTAAAGGCAATATTCAGTGAATATGCTTCATACTATCTAGGGCTGCATGGTATATCGATAAACCATTATATACTGGTATTCAAACCAATATCGATTGAATACCGGTGTAATTACAAAAATATCGGTTTATCGTCATTATTTATGTACCCACAATTTAATTTTCAAGATGTCTTGAGTTTTTTAACTGTCACTCCGAATGAATAATATTATCCCTTTACCCAAGGAATTGTCTGCTTTTACCCACCTAATATACAAATTAAGCAGTTCAAAAAATAATTTTCAACAAATCTTTTTCATGTGACCCCTCATTGGAACGAGCTCAACGAATTTTGGGGGGAAAATCTGATAAACTAATTTTTAAAATAATAAATTTTAATGTCGTCTGCGTTGGGTAAATGATTTTCAAACCGCATCATCAAGGCATGCTGATTCGTTCCGACTGTGATTCCTTAAGTCTCAATTGTGGTACCTTTGTTTATATATTTGATCAGTTTCCGATATACCAGTATACCGCAGTATTTTTTGGAATACCGATACCGGTATTCAGTTTTGAGTATCGTGCAGCCCTAATACTATCTTTGAAGTGAAATTATTTTCAGTCTGTGTGAATTTGCCTTGTCATAATTTTGGGGAGAATGCCTATAGGCACTTTCCCATAAATTATAACAAGGCAGAGACAAGAACAACGCGAAGCATGGCATATGCCACCTCATGCAATATCATGGATAGAAATACAAAAAAAACAAGATCAGTCTTGCAGAACTTTAATTATAGAGCATAAACAAGTTTCAAGTGTATTTAACATTGGAGGTCACTGTGACTTTAACATTTGGCACACCATGGTCAAAATAAATAGGTTTCTTCCACTTCTCATACCTACCCCACATATGAAGTTTGGTAAATGACCAGTTTGTAGAACTTTAGTTAGCAGAAACCAATTTCAAGGGTATTTAACATTGGAGGTCAATGTGACCTTCACCTTTGGCACATCATGGTCAAAATGAATAGGCTTCTTCCACTCATCATACCTAACCCACATATGAAGTTTGGTAAAGATCTGGTTGGTAGAACTTTAGTTAACTGATGGCATACAAAAAGTCAATGGCCGGACGATGCCAGACACAGGCCATTGTGATAACATAATACCCCCTCCTCAAAGAGGCCGGGAGCAAGGGAACCAAATTCTGGTAACCAAAAATAATTTAGCACTCTACCAGTTGAATCCACAACCCCACAGGCTTCAGACAGAGATGATTGGATATTTTTTTATGGGAGTTGAATGACACATTTGACAGGCAGCAGGGTCACCTCGTTTCAAAGAGTTTTACAGGTGGAGGAAGCCACAGTACCTGGAGCGAACCACCGTGCAGTGCCGACCAACTGTAAGACTCCCCAGTGCACTAACTCCATACAAGCAGGGTTTGCATTGGTTGAAGGCAACTGCATCATCCATATGCAGTATGCCTTAGTACAAAGTGCCACTAAGCCCCCCCCCCCCCCCCCTCCGTCACACACACACATAGAGGGGTAATTTGGATTAAGTGCCTTACCCAAGGCCATCATGCAGTTACTGCTGGTCAGGATCAAACCGTGGACCTTTTGGTTTGAAGTTTAATGCTTTATAACTACTCAGCTGCTGTACTCCTGGTTGTTTTCATATGAATTCAAAGTTAATGTGATAAAATAAATCATGAAATCACATAAGCTGAGTGAAACATATGCAAAACACATCAAAGGTCATCATATCATTTCTTTGATATTTAGCCCTCTGCACACTAATCTCCAAATACGCAAATTTGAAGTGGCACATTTTTCCCATAATGCAACTAGGAATCGAAACAATTCAATCTTGTTTGACAATGAGCTCGTTTGAACAAGACTAAATTAGTTAAGTTGTATTATGTGAAAAAATCTGGCAATTAAAATTGTGGCGTTTTGACATCAGTGTGCAGAGGGTTAAATTAATATCAAATAAATGGCCACCTGGCCACACGTCCCCAAAAAAGTGTGCAATTTGAGATATTTGAAAAAAAGTTGAAATTTTTGAAGTCGAAAAAGGGACATCATTCTTGAAAACAATGCCAGACTGAATCCCGATTGGGATTTGGCCTGTATTTTATGTTGATACACCTACATACCAAATTTTATTTGAATCAGTCAACAACAACTAAAGTTATCATCGGGAAACAAAAAAAATGAATTTTTGAAGTCGAAAAAGTGGCATAACTCTGCTCTGATACACCTATATACCAAATTTAATTTGATTTGGACAACTATAACTGAAGTTATAATCAAAAAAACAAAAAAAAATGAATTTTTGAAGTTGATAAAGGGGCATAACTCTTGGCAAAAATTGTCAGACCATACTCCGATTCAAACTTGATCTGTATTTTATATGGATACACCTACATACCAAATTTCATTTGATTTGTTTAACTATAACTAAAGTTATCATCAGGAAACCAAAAATAAAAGAACTTTTGAAGTCGAAAAAGTCGCATAACTCTGTCAAAATTGTTGCACCGCACCCTGATTTGAGAATGACCTGTATCTTATGTTGATACACCTAATACCAAATTTCATTTGATTTGGCCAACTGTAACTAAAGTTATCATCGGGAAACCAAAGTAGGTCGGATGCAAGTACGCACGGATGGACACCGAATAAAGCAGCTATAACTAGATTTGATGAAAAATATTTTTAAAATCACCCAGTGGGTTTTAAGAGTTAAAGTCCACTGCCCTAATCACTGAGTCCTGAGCCATTATTTATTGGGGTTTAACAACACTTTTGACAGCCAGGGTCACTTCGTGTCAGAAAGTCCTGGGCCAATTATGACAAAGACTGGATATCTCTGATGAAGATGCACTTATTTGTCACACTTGGAATCTGCTCTCTGAGTCATTTCCAGCAATGTGTCACATTACAATTTATTTATTTATTGGTGTTTAACCCTTTACCCAACGCAGACGATATCAAAATTTATTTTTTTAAATATCATTTTTTCAAATTTTCCAAAAAATTTCAACAAAACCATATCATGTGACCCCTCGTTGGAACGAGCTCGACGAGCTCGTTCCAACGAGGGGTCACATGATATGGTTTTGTTGAAATTGTTTGAAAAATAATATTTTTTCAACTGCTGAATTTGCATATTATGCAGGCGGGTATGGGCGATTCGTTGGGTAAAGGGTTAAGGTCAGTTTTTGCATTTACGGCTACATGATGACAGCAACATAATTATGAAGTCAAGTTTATTCATATGCATGCTGTCCATTTTTACAGTAAACAAGCACTGTGCTCCTTCTCAGGGTTCCCAAGAAAAGTGTGTGTCACTGTCACACAATTCAAATTATCAACACCTGATATTGAAAGAATTCCAGGAAAAAGCTGTGGTGTTACTGTGTTTTTTGGCAATGAAACAGTTAATAAACTCTGTTGAATCAGCATACTCATAAAAATGAAAACAAAGCAATATAAATTACTCAAGAGTACTGTTAGGTATCGAAGATCAATCTAGACACCGGGAAATCATTCATATAAACAAGCTCAATAAATCTGATATCTCAAATACATTATGGATTTCTATTCCATATACGGAAATATTGATAAACAGTCCAGACCTGCACAAAACATTTTTATCTTAAAGAGGTGAACAGTCTTTAGATTTTGAGGTGGGCTGTCGCTCTTGTGTGCCAAGGCACTGCAAGTTTTACTTCTTGTAAGCAGACACAGCATGCCACCTAGTGAGCGATTAACCCTTACATCATGAATCAACTGCATCCAACGCATAATATGCAAATTGTGCAATACTGTCTTTTCGCTCATGCATTCCATGGAGAATCATCTGATTGATTTACGATTGCTCCATTGAAATTGCATTTCATGCATTGTACTGAACTCAAATAAATTTGATTATTGCTGCGAACAGCTTATTTAAAAAATCAGGTAATATTTTTGGAATTCCTATTTACTGTGCACCAGACTGCCAACAGTGGAGTGAACATATCCGTTGAGGTTTTTCTTTAAACATTTTTCAGATGCCCAGAATCAACAAAAGTACACTTCACTTGAAATGGTAGCAAGCAGTATATACAGAGGAGCCCACTTAATTGGATATCTCTTAACTGAATAACTCTGTTAATTGAATACAATTTCCCAACACAAAACCATTTACCATTCCTCCAGTACAAATTTGACCTGTTAATTGAATATAGGTTATAGAGTAAACTCCTGTTTAAATTGAATACAAAATCTTGTAACCTGTCGAGAAATTACCTTGACTCTCCCCAGTTTTCCTTTGTTAAAAGACCTATTTGGCCTCAGTACATCCAATACAGGCATTGAGCTCTGTCAAACAAGATATAATAGAATAAATGCCAAGTTTATCCACACAATTCAGGAAAGTGACACAATCCCTGATAATTGAATAATTTTCATTGGCAAAGTGGCTATTCAATTAACAGGGTTCCGCTGTATAACCTATTAATTAATTGCAGCAAATTACTGCCATAAGACATTTCCAAATTTCAAGCACTGCAAAAGCAGACTTTGAGCGAACTCCAACTGGATCATGATCTTGGCAACATTGTATGTGCTCTTTCCTGCCCACAACACTGTATTTATTTATCGGCGTTTGACCCTTTACCTGACGAATCGACTGCATCTGCATGAGTAATTTACAAATTTAGCAGTTGAAAAAATATATTTTTCAAAACGTTTGAACAAAACCATATCATGTTACCCCTCATTTGAATGAGCTCAATGAGCTTGTTCCAATGAGGGGTCACATGATATGGTTTTGTTGAATTTTTTTTTTTTTAAATTTAAAAATAATAATAAAAATAATAAATTTTGATATCCTGTGCATAGGGTAAAGGGTTAAGGTAATATATTTCAGAACAATGGCTTATATTAAGCTACTGCAACTTGGGAGATAAAGTCACGTTTAGTCAAACATTTATACTCATGTTGCCCATTTCTGAGGACTTCAACCCCAAGCACTGGTGACGGGTTTCTATTTTACCAGCAAAATAGAGCTTGTTTATCACCATAAACAAGCACTACTTCACTTTCCGGTGTACCCATAGGGAATATAAGAGCCAGTATGATAGCTCTACTATATACCTTGATGATACAGTGAAACCCTCTTCACTGAATAGCCACCTTCGTCACTGAAGATTACCCAATTAACGGGAGTATTCATTTTACAGAGAAATGGTCATCTTGCCATATTCTGGTGATATCTGATAACCTGAGCATTTATTCTATTTTATCTGATAACCATAGAGTATAACAACCGTTGTATATACTTGAAGTATATACAACGGGTGTTGTATATAATTATAATTTATGCGAACGACCTCTGATCTCTTTCAATTCCATTTTCATTCATTCATTCATGAAACATCGTTATATCACAGGGCAGGTTTTAATTGTACGCTTATTGCACTTTGTCAAAATCCTCTGATGGTGTCATTTCTTATTTATTTTGCTTCAATAAAGGCAACCTAAACTTTTGCTTCAAAACATTGTAGAAATTACTTGAATGTTAATAGTAATTAGTATGCGGCGACTGCGAACTATTTATAGTCACGGCCTTGATCAAAAGTACTCGCGGAACTGCGCTAATTAAAAGTTCGTCTGCTCTACCTGAAAAAAAACCACTTCGTAAAAATTGTAAACAAACGCAAAATTATTTGTTATATTGGGACTACAGCATAAAACACGGAAGAAAACTGGAACTATGTCAAAAAAAGAATAACTCTACTGAAACACCGTTTTGTTACTGTTAATAAAATAGTTGAAATTTATTTTGTTCCAGCGCAGTTACATGATGCAGGAAGTGCAATCGCACTTTACAATCGCCGTCATCGATTTTGTAATGTAAGGGACACAACTCTATGCGTCTTGTCCTA
This sequence comes from Pictodentalium vernedei, assembly GCA_031216915.1. Lineage (NCBI taxonomy): Eukaryota > Metazoa > Mollusca > Scaphopoda > Dentaliida > Dentaliidae > Pictodentalium > Pictodentalium vernedei. The sequence continues at coordinate 99,762,634 of CM062288.1, forward strand.
TTTCTTTTGTCTCGTAGACTGGTTTTCTTTGGAGGCCCGTGGGAAGCATATATAAGTCGGGTAGACGCATGAGACGGGTGTCTGTTTGTTATCAGATAAAAACAATAAACATATAGTGTGTTTTTATATCTGTGTTATACAACTCGTTGAAATATGGTTTATTTTTTCTCGGCAAAGCCTCGAAAAAATAAACCATATTTCAACTCGTTGTATAACACAGATATAAAAACATACTATATGTTTATTGTCTATATATCTTGTTTGACTGTCAAAGTGATAGCTTGAATTTACAATTTTGTTGGTTAAAGTGTATACATTTTTGCTAATCTTTCTCACTCAGGCTAAATATAAAGCATAAAGATAGGTATCTGACGGATCCCGAAAACTGATTTGTCACTTAAACAGACCAGCAATTATATTTATTTATTTATTGGTGTTTAAGTCACACACTTATGCACAATGGCTAATCGTGACTGTGACAGTTTTACAGGTGGAGGAAGCCGGAGTACACAGAGAGAACCACCGAGCATCGATGAGCAACTGTCAGCTCCTCAACATTCTAACTCTGTTCAAGCTCCGCTCAAGCAGGGTTACAGCAGTTGAAGCCATGTGCACAATCGATGTGCAGTACGCCTTAGTACACGGCATCTTCGTGCCCCCATGTAGGCAACCGCCTTGCCCAAGGACACAATGTGGGTCATCCTGGACAGGGATCGAACTCAGGACCTCTAGCACAGAAGTCCAACAGTCTACCACTGAGCCACTGCGATCCCTAACGGACCAACAATAATTCATGTGCTTCTAATTAAGTATAAAAGTTGATGGCAATTACTGTGAGTGCTAAACACCATAATGAGCTGTCTGGTAATAGATTAAAGGAAGTAAAAGACCAGTGTTCTCCTACGTCATGTGTGTAATTATGTCCAGTTTATAGGTAAGTAACTGTCATAAAAACAGAACAAAATATCGCACGCTCTGGGCACACACCCACATTACGTATCTGGTCTGTCACCGATTGTCCATATAGACTGAAAATACAAGACTTTCAAAGAAGAGAATTTTAAATTAAGATAGATCTAAGTGGCCAAGTTCAAGAGAAGCAATTAAAGTGGGAATTAATGTCCTTGTGATCGAATAAGAGTCGGGTGTTTTCTCAAAAATTTCAACCGCTCTAAGACTGTGGGTCAAAGGTGAGGAGCTGGGGATGTCCCATGCTATAGGTTAGAGGAGGTGCCACAACGGTGCGAAGGTATAGGCATGTTGTAACATAAGAGGAGCCACAGAGCTCATATTTAGAGTAGGAACAGTCACAGGCCAAGTCGGTGGCCATATAAGAGCGTAAGATCAGAAATTGGTAGTGCAAGCTCAGGAAGCTCACAAATGTTGATGTTTAGGTAGACGGTATTACCTGTTGTAGAAGGGAAGCCATATGTAGAGAGAGTAGGCTTTGCCTGTGTAAACATTACTCTGAGATAAAATCAGAGGAGCACGTAACCCCCTAAGTGGCGAATGCTTGAGTGAAAAGCATCCAGTCAAGTGACGATACATTAGTGGCCATGCGATGGCAGTGGTAGAGTGACATTCCATCACATGTTAGAGTTGAAGGCATCCAGTAAAGTGACAATACGTTCGTGGCCATGTGACGGCAGTGGTAGTGTGAGATTCTGTTACATGTAACAGAGTTGAAGTCGTCCAGTAAAGTGACAATACATTAATGGCTGTAAGACGGCAGTGAAAGAGTGAAGTTCCAGTTGTGTGTTCGTGAAAAGACGTCCAGAGACACTACCGTTGAGCTGAGGAGACCAAAAACAGCGACAAGGAAGAAGCAATCAGCGACAACAGAGAGCGCGGGCCCGCAAAGTGACTCAAAAACAAACTGTGTGGGTGATGTGTGATTGATGTTTCATTTTTCTTATTCACTGGATTACTATATTTTTTTTTATATGTAATAAAATTGTTGTTTTCAGTGAACCCCTGTTGATTATGCTTTTTGAAGAAAAGTCACTGACCTCTTCAGGAAAATAGAATCACCCGAACAAAAACAAAATGGGCAGGTTCGACAAGGTGAGACAAACATTCATGCATGGATTCAGGTAACACTCCTGGTGTCTAGCCTGAATACACGGCATGAATCTATCTCTCCCAGCAATGACAATGCCTGGGTTTTCGACATGACAGAGCACATGGAGCTCTGTCAAGCAAGATATAATAGATTAAATGAATGGATCTACGGAGGGAAATATTTATTTATTTATTTATTGATTTAATGGCACTTTTGGAAGCCAGGGTCACCTCATGCCAGACAGTTTTATGGGTGGAGGAAACCGGAGTACCTGGAGAGAACCAACAAGTAACAGCGAGCAACTGTAAGACTCCCCAGTGTACTAAACTCCACACAAAAAGGCCAGATTAAGCATTGGTTGAAGACAAGTGCACCATCGCAGTGCCGTATGCCTTAGTACATGGCACCATGTGGCAATCAGGATTAAGTGCCTTGTCCACAGACAAAACACAGTTACCTCTGGCAGGGTTAAAACCATGGACCGTTTGGTTTGAAGTCCATGCAATGTCATAACCACTAAGCCACTGTGCTCCCTACTGTGAGAAAATATGTCTACAGTCCTGGTAATTCATCCTCGTTTCCTCAGCAAAAAAAAATTGCTGTGGAAAACTGGTGCTTCTACGGCAATTACTATGAAACCTGTTCGCTGAACCTGTGTAAAAATCATCAGGGGGCAGGGCAGTCTCAATTGTCATGTATATGTCATATGTGGTGAAATGAAAACTTTCAAGTAACTTTAACATGTGAAAATAGTTCGAGATACACTATGAACCATGTGAATGCTGAGCAAAAACCTTGGGAAGTAAGCTGGCAACTTGCTCCATATGTATAGTATGATTGAAAATAAGATGCAGCATACCCACAAACCAAGTATCTCACTGCTTCTATGTTGATAACACCAAAATCTGACATCAGTTTCTGGAAAGCTCTGTGAGAGCTTTCCATAAACTGATGTCAGATTCTGGTGTTATCATCATAGAAACTGAACACATAGTTTCTAGTGGTTATGCTACAACTTGTACTGTAAATTGTAAGATTAGCAATGCAGCATATTCCATCCCACATGGTTTGATTCCTTGTGTAACCAGAAAATTGTGCAATTTCTGCCACCACAAGGCTTTCTGTAGAAGCCATCCTCGGCAGTATTTTTGCTGTGGATATTTTTTGTTTCCTCAGCATTTCCCTCGGCACTGCTGATTGCCGAGGGAAATGAGGAATTCTGTGATTTTCAGGGTAATTTCTCGACATATAAGATCTTTTGTTTAATTAACAGGAGTTTACTCTATAACCTATATGCAATTAACAAGTCAAATTTGTACTGAAAGTGTGGTAAATGGTTTTGTGTTTGGAAATTATATTCACTTAACAGGGTTATTTAATTAAGGGATATCTAAACAAGTGGGCTTCGCTGTATAAAGGTTTTCTCAAGTTGATGTCAAGGGCCGGAATTTTCAGTGAATAAAGATGAGAAATGTATTGTTGTTCTGGAACAGTGTATTTCAACTGATAATGTATAGACTTCTTTGTCTATTAAACACTTCTGTATGTTTGCATTACATTTCACTATATTTGCACTTTATGTATTGAATATAGATAGTAATCGAATGTTTATCCTTTGTTCGCTTTATATTTCACTTATGCTTTGTTAATACTGATGGAATTGTAAGTGTATATGCTTTCTTTGTTTGCTTTATATGTTGTCATAAGACAGCAGAAGAATGTATTCTCAATAACAATATACATGTAAGAATAGTCTGACCAGCTCAGCCTTTTACCTTACATGCCACTTGTCAAATAAATTTCCTGAATAATTATTCATTTATTTGAGTTTAACCCTTTACCCAATGTTACGTCCAAAACCAGCCAGTGCTATTTTCAAAAATCGCCAATTAATTTTCATTATTTTTTCATTTTTTTGTCTCAAAAACAGATGTTATGACCCCTCATTGGAACGAGCTTGTCAAGCTCGTTCCAATGAGGGTCATAACCTATGTTTTTGAGACAAAAAATGAAAAAAAAATAGTTATTCAATAATTTTTTTTGCAAGTGTTGTCTGCTTTTCATGTTAGGTAAAGGGTTAACAACAACTCATTCAAAAGCCAGGGTCACCTCTTGCCAGACAGTTTTATGAGTGGAGGAAGCCGATCTGACCAGAGAGGACCACTGAGCAGTGGCAAGAAACTGTAAGACTCCTCAAAATACTAACTCTGCACAAGCAGGGTTAGCATTAGTTTGAAGTATACCTTAATACAAAATGCCACCATGCCCCCATGTGGGCATTTGGGATTAAGTGCCTTGCCCAAAGACACAATGCAGTTACCCTTGGTGGGGATCGAACCATGGATCATTCGGTTTGAAGTCAATGCCGTAACCACTGATGAGTCACCGCACCCCATCTTGAATAACTAAAACAACAAAATACTGGACTCAGCAAATCTTGAGTTTTGGGTTGGATCAAATCAGGCAGAGGATTTTGAATCACATTGAATCTTGACTCAAATCTTATGGCTCTTTATGTTGCAGACATTCCATGTTCAGACAAACAAATATTGTCTGTCTCCATCTCTAACTCAAGTTATGTTACCAATTGCAACTTGTTAAAAATGCAGAATATTATAAAATGGAATCAAAGTAGTTTTGAAGTGAAACCAAGCCAGAAAATAAGCAGACTGTCATCTGCAAAATGAGGTCCCCAGAGGGTGAATTTAATGATGCTACCCTGCCTAGCAGGGTAGCATCACTAAATTTACCCTCTGTGAACCTCAATCTGAATCAGGGTCTCAAAACTAAACAGAAAGAGATACCCAGAGGATAAAATAGCCCACTGTATGGGATAGCATCATCAAATTCACCCTCTGGGGACCTCATTCTGCAAATGTCAGACGGCTTATTTTCAGGCATGAGCGAAACCTTCTTGAAATGTTCTTCTATCATCAGGTCTTCTATACTGATGTGAGATAAGAAGAGTTCAAGGGGAGACACTTATTAAGAAATTAAGAATACCTTAACAATTTGAAAATTTCGAAAATTTCCAAATCAGTGTCAGCCAAATCATAGAGATGGGCAGTATACCGTAAATACCCTTCACTATCAGTATTGAGTCAATACCAATTTACTGTACTAAGGGAGTCTAAAACTACCAAGATTTTGGTATCGAAAAGGATATTCCCAGACATTTGTTAAAAAATAAAAGGGAAAACAACAGAACATTTCACAAAATTAACGACAAGAAGAGCCCAAGGTCTGTGTATTTCTAAAGGCAATCACCACCGGTCATTTGATGTAACAAAAAAGCTGAGAGAAAATACCCCAGGGGGTATTTTCTCTTGGCTTTTTTCTTAAATCAAATGACCGATGCCAAGTGCCTGTGTTACTTCCAACATTTTTACAATTTGACAGATTTGTCTGCTGTAAAATGGGGATCTGCAGCTGGGCAGTATAATATAAACCCATGGATTGATTTGAAAAAAAACCACTTGAATCTGACTCCCCTTTGGATGCAGAATACCAAATATCAACAGATTCCAAAGAATTAAGAAGACAGTTTTTAAAGAATTTTCCTCATATTGCACTAAATTGAAATTTGGACTCCCATAGGGAGTCCAAATATGAATCGAGGCACTAATGATTTGAACAAATTAGAATCTGACCGCTTAAAGGATGTTGTGTACCAAATATCAAAAGATTCTGATGAGTGGTTCTGGAGATTTGTAATGGTATTGTTGAAAAAAAAAAAAACCCAACACGGAAAACTGCGCAATACTCAGACAACCAAGTAATTCATAGACTTCATGTAAGAAGGGAATAATAATAGATTGGCTTCAGGTGACTGGACATGTGGGGCTCGAGAGTCGAAGGCATCGAGCGACACATGTCCAGATACCATGAGCCAACTATTCAACGGCTTTATAAAGCTGATCCAGTCGACTGATGTATAATTGTAAGGCCCTTATTAAGTACACTCCATGGACGACTGGCAATACTTTACTTTATACTTATGTTGTGCTGAGGTGTTATTCAGACGTGGACAATGATGTTTAACACAAATAAATAAATTCCATAGTAAGTGGAAAAAGTGGGCATAGACGATTGTTCTAACCTGACTTTATGCTTGTGCTGTGTCACAATATAACCTAGATGCTGACTTTGATGTTTACGGTTATAAACAAATAAATACCGCAGCAATTGGGCAACATGGTCATAAACGATTGGCAAGACTTGGCATTATACTTATGTGGTGTTGTGATGGGCCCAGATGCCAAAACTTGACATTATACCTACGCTGTGCCATGGTGTATGGACTACACCATGACAGTGTTGTTACACACCAATTAGTTAATAAAACTGACAGTGTTGTTAAACACCAATTAGTAAATAAAACCCTCAGTATGCTGTGTAATGGTATAACGCGGGTGCTGATACCGCAATGACACTGAACACCAACAATTAAACAAATCCCCCAGTAAGTAAGCAACATAAGTATAAACGATTGGCAAAACTTTACTTTATACATTATGTTGAACTATGATATGACCCAGATACCGACAATGATGCAAAATGCGAATATACAGATAAGAGGATTAAGTATGTGATAAGTAGGACAGGGGGGGGGGAGGGGGTAGGGGGGGATGGGGGTCAGGGTAAATGAGACCTCCCGTAGCTTTATGAGCCCAACTTGCACTAATCAATGCAATTATATATACAAATGTATAAAATATAATATATGTATTATCTTTGACACCAGGAAACTGGTTATAAAGAATAAACTAGAACTAGAAGATAATTTAATTTTTAAACTAGACCTGTTTGTAAGCACAGCTAACAAAATATCCCACAATGTGCAGGCCAAACAAAAATCAAGATTGCTATCCAGTCAATTTTTAAAAATATGTTAGCACATTGTATAGGTGCTTCATTTTGATACTCAGAAAAGGGAAGGAAAATAAAGTGTCACCATACAGTGACACAAAAAGATACCCCAGCTTATTTAACAATGTAAGTCTGACTATAGGTGATACAGTTTTTGTGTATATACAAACACTAAATCCATAAAGAGCAATGACTCTGGCAATAAAATCACGAACAACACCTGCATTTCACTTTGGGTATACAGCAATAGGATACACATGCATACCAAATATCAAGTCACTTAACCAAGTACTTTACAAGTTATTCATGATTGAAACCTCCGGTGGGGGTATAAAAACATTTCTGGGTAAAAACAGACTTAAGCCCCTTGTGGAGCCTCCTTTGGACATGGCATCCTTACTTGAACTAATTTGAATTGTCATATAATAAGAAACATGCATACCAAACTTGGTTCAATTCGGTCCAGTAGTTTTTGGGGAAAAGTCAATAATGTAATGTTATGATGGACTAAGGATAGAATTATAATTTATTGATATTTAAGTTCACATATTTCTGCACACTGGCTATTTATCACTGCAACATGGATATAAAGTCAAGTCCAGCCAATCATTTATAACCATGTTATCCATTTTAGAAGACTTCCACCCCAGTCAATGGTTTCTGGTCCTATTTTACCAGTAAAACAGTAAACAAGCACTGCTTCACTTCCTTTGCATTCCCACAGGCAGGGGGAATGACAATGAATGGAAAGTAATTAGTTAACCCTTTACCTAACATGAAAAGCAGACGACACTTAAAAACAAAATTCTTGAATAACTATTTTTTTTAATTTTTTGTCTCTAAAACATAGATTATGGCCCCCTCATTGGAATGAGCTCGACGAGCTCATTCCAAAGAGGGGTCATAACCTATGTTTTTAAGACAAAAAATGATGATATATAATGAAAATTAATTGGCGACTTTTTAGAATAGCGTTTGCCTTTGGTGGCCATTACATTGGGTAAAGGGTTAAGCTCTCTGAGGTGAGCTAAAAAAGAATGGTGATTTTTATATGTATGTATATACTTGTAGTAACTCCAAAAGGAACAAAACTGCTGAAAAAACAAATTAAAACTCTGAAGTCAGAATACAGGTTACATAGTTTAATTATGTCCAGACATCAGAGTGTATTTTCTAAACATAGTGATTATTCTTCATCGATTCCTTAAAATGAGTTTTAAAATCCATTTTCAGGCTTCGAGAACAAAAAGGTTGGCAAAGCTTACCTTTTCAAGTCTATTAATAAACCAGTGGTAATAAGCATTAGCAAGACAAACATTAGTAACAACTATAAGAAGAATTGATTTTTATTTAAACATTTTATCCACCAAGAAAACACTAATGAAAGTAACCTTTAGAAAACGCTACCTTCCATTTGGGATATTAGGTCTGCCTCTGGAAAAATTTACTCAAATTATATGGTCACATTAACCCATTGGAATGAGAGGCCACTTTTCCAGTCCTGGAGCATGATGTGTTAAAATTTCATAAAGTAGGATGGGTGCTCAATGCATGTGTGGAAAGACCATTCAGTAATTTCAATGAGCATCCTCAAGGCTAAACGTTGAAAATATTAATTGGTCTTTGTAACCCCCAAATAATGAATGTGGACTCTTCCAACTGCTGCCATTGAACTGACATGGAAGAAACAACCAGGGTAGAAACTACCAGGGTTAAAAGAGTTAATGACTCTGATAGAACTAGAAATATTGTGGAACATTTGAACTAACACAAAACATATACATTTGAGCTTTTACCTGTCAAATCCATCAAATCAGCACAAATATCGACAATCAAATTTTGTTATTTTATTATTGTTTAACATTTTTGCTTCCAAAACACAGCTTATGTCTTCCCAATGGTAGGAGCTATAACTTTGCAAGTGAGCTATGACAGATGTTGAAAATGAAAGAAATTCCAAGTGCATAAACGGCGATAACTCTGATAAAAATTCTCGATTTTAACACCTCCACTGAACATGGGTGCTGGACAACAATAAGAAACAGTGGGTTACCAAATATGCAGTAACCGGTTCTTGTCAGATCACCGAAGGTGGTTCTCTCCGGGTGCTCCGGCTTCCACCACCCATAAAACTGTCACCAATATGATATGACCTTGGCTGTTAAAGTGTCATTAAACCCTAATCAACGACTGACTGGGAATTAGAGACCTTCTTGTCGCAGCTAAAAATGCAATTGTTGTTACTATTTGAGTTATGCAAAGGGTTAAAAATGGCCATAAGATGATGCCCTACAAATGATTAATTTTCACTGGCTGCTTATCCAGGGCATACATTTGTATACATCTACCTAGAGAATGACACATCAGAAATAGCAGGTAAAGTGTTGTGATTCCGTAAGTGAAGAGAGAATTTCAACCAGATTGTGAATCTGTGACAAACAAAATTCTCTGTAATGAGGTCTAGAGCTGGGCAGATTCATTGGTTTACCGGTTTGGTTCCGATTTCTGCAGCAAACCGGAAAACTGAACTGCAAGACCCAGCAAGAATTGGCTGAGCAGTTTTACTGTGTGCATGAACTGATCAAATTACCTTACTAGGATGAAATGGACTAGTGGCCTCTTTGGATTCTTGTCCCTCAGTCTATTCAACAAAGGGGTGAACATGTTGTGTTTTCATTGTCATCTTTTCTCCCTTATTGACTTGTCCCAGGCCTGGCATTCTGAAAAATGCAGAAGGGCAAAACATCGCTCTCCTCAATCAGCTTAGGAGAGCAAATAGCTTTACACAGCATTTTAAGTATCCAGTTGAACAAACTCATTGAAACTGAAACCAACAGACTACATCAGTGATTTTATTAACTTTACTAAGGTAAAGCAAAATCCCTTAGACATCTAGATGTCTCACTCAACAACCGAACACACACTTGACAAGACCTGTGTGTGTACCCAGACCTGTTGTCCAAGAAAGTCATACGCCTTTGTCCAAGAAAGTCATATGCCTACCACTACCACCTTCAACCCCCCAAGGGGGGGTGGAAGGTGGTAGTGGTAGGCGTATGACTTTCTTGGACAACAGGTCTGCTTGAATCTACAGTCACAACCTGGTGCAAGTGCTTCAAGTGACAGGATAGTGGTAATGGTAGTATATTATAGTGTCAATATTCCTTGAATAATTACCCCTCAAACTGTGATGTCAGTTGTTGAACTTGAAACTGACAGAAAAAAAAATATTGCTGTGACCCATTTTGCTTCAAATGATTGCAACTGTGTTTGGGTATGGTTGCAGCCATTACCTTTTACCACTGAACCACTTTCAAAAGAAATTACGTGATGTTATGTGACTTCGAAGTTAAATTACATTTTTGCTTTACAACCAAAATTTAATGTGAGTATAATACATGTAATCTCAATCATCCCAGACCAAAATATTTAGGAGGGCAATTTTTCGCTCTCCTTAATTCTTTCAGGAGGGCAGTAAGGAGAGCTAAAAAATCGCTCTCCTGAAATTGCCAAGCCTGTTGTCCACAGGACAACAAGGGAGAAAATGTGACAATGAAAACACAACATAGATTAGATGAACTTTATTCATTTGTTACCCTAACTTACGTTTTTTCTGACTTAATATAAGCTTAAGCAAATCATCCCCTATAACTCCTGAGAATGATTAAAGGGAAGTTAGACTGAACCCAATAGAGATACTTACAGAAACAGCTTTTTGTGGTGAGTATAGAGGCATACAAACTATTGCCAATTTTTTCCAAGTTAAGGAGCTTATAACACATAGGAAAACTGAACCAAAACTGAAATTGTTAAACTCCTAATTGCATTAAAACAATATCATGTGACCTTCTCATTGGAATGAGCTCTTGTCAAGCTCATTTCAAGGTGGGGGCACATGATGTGGTTTTGTTGAAATGTTTTTTTAAATATTTTTCTTTCAATAGCTCAATTTATAAAATACAAGGGCAGATGTGGCAGATTCTTTCAGTAAAGGGTTATTTATTTACTGTTAATGGTTACATATTTCTGACAGTGAGATGGGTCAGTCCAATATCAATATACAGGGAGGATAAAATAATAACTGCAGTCTGCAGCCGTCTGGTTGCAGACTGCAGTTATTATTTTATCACCAATGATATAGACATCTTATAATAAGACAATAATGGGACGAAATTATGCCTTGGACCGAAAAAACGGTCTTACGTGTTCAAAGGGTTAATGAGCTTATCACATAGAAAAACTGAATCAAAACTGAATTTGTTAAACTCCTAATTGCATTAAAACCATATCATGTGACCTTCTCATTGGAGTAAGCTCTTGTCGAGCTCATTCCATGGTGGGGGCACATGATGTGGTTTTGTTGAAATGTTTTTTTAAATATTTTTTTTCAATAGCTCAATTTATAAAATACAAGGGCAGATGTGGCAGATTCTTTCAGTAAAGGGTTATTTATTTATTTATTTATTTATTTATTTATTTATTTATTTATTTATTTATATTTACTGTTTAAGGTCACATATTTCTGCACAATGGCTACTCGTAACCACAAGATGGAGATAAAGTCAAGTTTAGACCATCGTTTATACCCGATTTGCACATTTCAGAGGACTTCACCTGAAGCGTTGGTGATTAGATCCTATTTTACCAGTGAAACAGAGCATGTACACTACAGTAAACAAGCAATGCTTCGCTCCCAGGGTTACCACAGTGGAGGTATAGGGTTAAAAAAAACTTATCTGTTATGCCCTCCAATAAGGAAGCATTCCTATAATTCAGGAACATTGGTTTAGTGCCCTCATTTATCTGAAAGTCCTGATAGAGGCTTCTAGAACTGAACCTGTTAAGGGTCTCTACATTTTTCTAAATTTTCAGCCACAAATTACAATTCAGCAACTTGCAGTGAACATACACTGATAGAAATGACAAATTCTTATTAACCCTTTGGACCCGAGAGGCCACTTTTCAAATCTGGGAACATGATAGAGTGGAACCCTGTTAATTGAATAGCCACTTTGCCAATGAAAATTATTCAATTAACAGGAGAATTCAATTAACAGGGATTGTGTCACTTTCCTGAATTCTAGAGATAAACTTAGCATTTATTCTATTATATCTTGTTTGACAGAGCTCTTTGAGCTCTGTCAAACAAGATATAATAGATTAAATGCCTGTATTGGATGTACTGAGGCTAAATAGGTCGATAAACAAAGGAATACTGGGGCAAGTCAGGGTAATTTCCAGGCAGGTTACAAGATATTTTATTCAATTAACAGGAGTTTACTCTATAACCTATATTCAATTAACAGGTCAAATTTGTACTGGAGGTATGGTAAATGGTTTTGTGATAGGAAATTATATTCAATTAATTGGGTTATTCAGTTAAGAGATATCCAATTAAGTGGGCTCCACTGTACATCATAATTGCATTGCGTAGGATGGCTGCAAGTGAATGTGATGGGGAGACCAATTAATATTAATTGGGCTACCCCCAAACAATGAATATGGACTCTTCCAATTGCTGCCATTGCACTGACATGGAAGCTACCACCACAGTTCAAAGAGTTAATGAATGTAACTGAAAGTAACTTTTCACACACTTTTTTAGAATTCTCAATTTCTTCAACATGATGGTAAATTTCCCAAATCAGAAGGGCAGTGCTCCCAATTTCCCCAAAATCAGGAAAATCTCTGCAAAAGCTGTTTTCAGCAGGAAAGTGGTGCAATCCTCCTCTAACAAATTCTATAGACTATTTTGTTTACTACAAGACATATGCTGTATTGTTTAATACAAGACAAAGACTTTTTTTTTCATTTTCTTAATGCAAATATTTGTCTTCATACTGTTGAAACTTGAGCTTATTCTTGGCAGACCAAAAAAGAAATGTTGAGTACAAAAATATTTGGTGTATTAGGACAGTTTCTATAGAGCTGTGCTATTATTGGAAAATTGTATAACATTGAGGACTTAATAACATATTGCATAGATTCTGTCTTCTACGTCCTTGTATGAATTCTATAGGTATGTCCTGATAATGCGATTGTATTACACAATGGTTTAATTTGTAAATCAATAAAAACCCAATCGATAGCTTCATAATGAAACAATCATAATAGTCTTTGCTACAGATTATCAAATACATACATTAACTTGTTACATGTTCAGCACTCTAATGGCAAAAGCAGTCTCTTTCTCAATCAGACTGCAGCCTGGTTGCATCGTAACGTACACCAGTTGATCAAGATTTGAGATGGGTGATGTACCGTAAATAGTGTTTGGTATTGGTATCAAGTCAATACCGATTAACCATCCTGAGGGAATCTCAATATACTAAAATTTTGGTGTTGAAATATATTCCCAACATTAAAAAATATTCTCTACTAAAGAGCAGGAGTGACCTACACAACAACTATACCCTGTTGTTAAGCCTGACCGGTTTCGTTCTAATTTGAACTCATCAGAGGCGGAGAGCACTCTCGTGCCGGCTCCTATATATACCCTTTTGTTTGGCGGTACCGTTTTTCATGAATCTCATTGGATGTTTTGTTGGTTTGGCGGTACCGTTTTTCATTGTTGAATCTAAAAATAGTCTGGCGGTACCGTTTTGTTTGTTTGGCGGTACCGTTTATCATTGTCTAATCTGAAAATAGTGTGGCGGTACCGATTTGGTGTTTGGCGGTCAGTGGAATCACCATATCTAATCCCTTTCTACCATGCCACGACAAGAACTGCACAACTTGCATGGCACTACCCACACAAAGATGGTTCACCGGCTCGACCACCAAGAACAGATATAAAGGGCCGAACCGAGCCAACTGCCTTAGCAAGAATTGTGTTTACCTCATTACGTGTGCCACATGCCACAAACAATATGTGGGTGAAACGAAAAGACATTTCAAAATCCGAATAAGGGAACATTTTTCGGATATATCACATAAAAGGGATACTCCGGTGGCTTTCCACTTTAATCAACCGGACCACAATATCCGTGATGTTACATATCGGATTATTCAGGTACTCCCTACCGATCCCGAGGCACTACATAGCCACACGAAAAGACGTGCTGCTGAAATTAAGTGGATTTTTACACTTAGAACGCTAATACCACTCGGACTGAACAGAAAGGATTTCTAGTATTCTAGAAATTTATTTATTTATATTCCCAACATTAGTAAAAAAATGAACGAACAAACAACAGTAAATAATACTAAATTCTTGATAAGAATTAAGAACCCTAATTTAACTATGTATTTCTACATGCATTCTCCAATGGTCATTTGATGTGACAAAAATGTTTTGAAAATATCCAGAGGGTATTTTCTCTCAGCTTTTTGTTACATCAAATGACCAGTGATGAGTGTCCTTGTTCCTTCCAACATTTTGACAATTCTGTGGCTTTGTGTGCTGTAAATGGTGAGCTGAGGTTACCCAAAATACCATTTGATATTGGTGTTGGTGTGTGTGTATGTGTATATGTTGTATGTTGCTGACACAGAATATATCATAGCACTACCAAGATAAATCATTCTAAAAATACTGATACCAAAACCGAACTTCAGATTTCAATACTGCCAAATTCTTATCAAGATTTCATATATACAGAGGAACCCTGCTAACAGAATAGCCACTTTGTCAGTGAGAATAATTAAACAAGTGTAATGCCATTGGATGGCCAATTCCCCCAACACCTATGTCCAACAAGGGCAATAACTCGGAATAAAAATACTTGGACACAACTGGTTTGCAAATTCCCTTCATGATGTTATCACCAAAAAGCAATATATTAACTTTAAAAAAAAAAATCTTGAAGGATTTTCTTTGAATTGTGATGACAAGAAATGGTGTGGTGTTGACAAGAAAGTGATAACAAATCCAATTCATGATATTTTCACCAAAAAGCTAGTTATTAAATTTATGAAAAACATTTTTAACATCCAGATGGATGGATGGATGGCAGGGGGGACGGAACCCATTTGTATATGCTCCTCCCTCTACATTGTGGGGGACAATTAACAGGATTATTCAATTAACAGGGATTTGGCCATTTTTTGGTATTCTAGAGATAAAGTGAGCATTTATTCTATCTTGTTTGACAGAACTCATGGAACTATCAAACAAGATATAATAGAGTAAAGGCCTGTACCTGATTACAGAAGCCAAATATAAACAAGGAGAAATTGATTACTGTCAGGGATTTTTTGACATATCACAAGATTTTTTATTCAATACACACAGAGTTTACTCTATACATGTTAGCGATATGTAACTGGCATGTCAAATTTGCACTGAAGGTATGATAAATGCTTTGTGTCAGGAAATTATATTCAATTACATGGGTTATTCAACCAAGAGATATCCAATAAAGTGAGCTCCACTGTTATTAAAATATTGCAAAATTCAGACTAATTATAAAGGAAAATAACCAAAAATTCTCAACAAGAATTCTGCAATACATTATGATTTACAACAATTTGCAGGATTCTCAATTTAAATTTAAAGAATATTTTATTTCCAAATTTTATAATCTCAACAATACAACATAATTACAGATGATGTATATATTACAAAGACAGAAAGTGGATCCAGCAGCAAGCAAATGCTTATGTTAGCTGTCTCCATGGTATTTACACAAATTGTTTGTACATCAGCAAGGCGAGTATAGTTGTTTTACATACAATGAGCTGAAATATGCCTGTATTTGAGAATAATAACAATAAGAAGAAAAGGCTGAAGAAGAAAATACTGTTTTATAGTTGTAATTATATTTATATTTGGACCATGCTGGTTGTTAGTGAGATGGGATTGGAGATGTTCCTTTAGAGATGGATAGGTGGTGTAAGGACTAACAGCAAATGGTATGAGTAAAAGGTATGAGTCTACTCTCTCTATTAACAGGATCAGCCCTGGTAATTCACCTTCAGCAATCAGCAGTGCCGAGGAAAATGCCGAGGAAACAAAAAATATCCACAGCAAAAATACTGCCGAGGATGGCTTCTTCAGAAAGCCTTGTGGTGGCAGAAACTGTACAACTTCCAGGTTACACAAGGAATCAAACCATGTTGGTTGCACTACACTGTATTGCTAATCTTACAATTTACAGTGCAAGTTGCAGCATAATCACTAGAAACTATGTGTTCTGCTTCTTCTATGTTGATAACACCAGAATCATACATCAGATTCTGGAAAGCTCTAACAGAGCTTTCCAGAAAATGATGTCAGATTCTGGTGTTATGAACATAGAAGCAGTGAGATACTTAGTTTGTAGTTATGCTGCATCTTATTTTCACTCATACTATACATGTACATATTGAGCAAGTCGCCTTCTTACTTCCAAGATTTTTTCTCAGCATTCACATGGTTCATGATTGAGTGAAAGATTCTGCAAACTGACTGTGATTATATACACATGTGTCTCAAACTACTTTCACATGTTAAAGTTACTTGAAAGTTTTCACTTCATTGCATACCATATATACATGTACATGGCAACAGAGACTATGCCCTGCCCCCTGATGATTTTTACGCAATCGAACGGGCTTCACAGCAATTGCAGGAGAAGCACCAGTTTTCCACAGCAAGTTTTTTGCTGAGGAAACAAGGATGAATTACCAGGACTGCAGGATGGGGTACTGGTTTCCAATTACTCGATTGGGCTTAATATGATTGGAATTGATTCACTGTGAAATATGACTGAGCAAGGGAAATATTCAAAGAGAAGTGAGGCATTTTATTAAAAACAAGAAAAATGTTACTAAGGTAACACATGCCCCCCCCCCCCACCCCGTGACCTCCACCTTGCAGATGCAGCGGAAACTATTATATGCGACTCACCTTCTGACTGTCCTTAACATTTGTAAAAAATTTAACAATTGTACTATGATTCGTTTCTGAGTTATGGCTGAGACACGAATATTGACCAATTTTTAGTGTGACCTTGAAATGTGACCTTGACCTTGAAGGTACGAACTCGGCTATGGTGTGTGACACATCCTCCCATAGTCCTTTATAATTGTGTGAAGTTTGATGACTGTGGCCCTAACCGTTTTCAAGTTATTGGATTGGACACACACACACACGGACACATGCACACTTCAATAACTATATGCCACCCGACTTAAGTCTGGGGGCATAAAAACCCATCAAATCCAAGAAGTGAGGCATTTTATAAAAAAAAAAACCCATCAAAACCCAAACCCATTAAATTCCAAACACATCAAATCAGATTTAGATTCTGGATTCTTGCTCAATTTTTCGGCACTGTTCAAGCACATTCAAGGGCGATGGTACACATGTCTTTAACCAATCTAACCCTGCCTGTGCTGCTGTGCGGAGTTACGATGTTGAGGAGCTGGCAGCTGCTTGTCATTGCTCGGTGGTTCTCTCCGGGCACTCTGGCTTCCTCCACCCGTAAAACTGTCATGGTCATGATTAGCCATTGTGCGTAAGTATATGACCTTAAACACCAGTAAATAAATAAATAAATGAATCTATATGGGTATTATGATTTCTTATCTTCTGTGTGAAGGTGCAAACAGCTATGTTGATAATTTAACATAACGTAATCAGGGACCGATCAGGACTATTTAAAATACGCTCTAGCCTCGGAGCCTATTTTTTCAATTCATGCGCCAGATTTCAACTTACGGAGTCACACTGCTGTTTGTAACACACACTGCAAGTATGTAATAGCTCTCATCATTTTCATTTAGTACACTATAGCAAACATTAATCTTCACTGTGGTTTCTGATCAAGTCTTGGCTGCCTATTTAGGCAGCCAAGACTTGATCAGAAACCACAGTGAAGATTAATGCTTGGTAATTTAGACTTGAAGTATTAACTTAAGCACTCTACAACAATGATAAATGATAATGATATATGTAATACATGTAAGAGTGTCTCTCTCGATTATCCATCGAAAGAATATCAAAATATGATCTGAGAAGTTACGCGCCAACTGAGAAGCCTATTTCTGAGATTTAAGAGCCAGGTCCTGATGTTTCAGAACCAAATACGCACTGGCGCATGCCCAGGTCGGTCCCTGGTAATATAATGTAACAGTGTGAATAAAAAACCTTCAAGAGTCATGCAGCTGCATGCATGGTCAGCTCAACATTAAACCTTTACCTAATGAATCATTCACATCCACCCACATAATTTACAAACTGACCAGTTGAAAAGAAAAAAACTCTATTTTTCAAAAAATGGCAATAAAATCATATCATGAGACCACCTCATTGGAACAAGCTGATCGAGCTTGTTCCACTGATGGGTCACCTGATACAGTTTTGTTGTTTTTTTTTAAAAACTTGAAAAAAATAATTAAAATAACAAATTTTGATATTGTGTGCATTGGGTAAAGGGTTATAAAAAACAAAAAGTGTAAACATTTAAGTCTTCTTTACCAAACATGGACAGTAGTATGATCTGACAAGCAGTTTTTTTCTAAATTAGATTGCGATCTCATCGTGACATAATTACTCTAGTGATGAAATTTCAGAAACAAAATTTAGCGAATTTCAATATTGAATCAAGAAAAACATTCGAAAGCAGCATCTCAGTTCCAATACTCTTACATTTCTCTTTCAACACGTGAGATCCAACAGAACTGTTGTAAGGAAAGCAGAAAGAGAATTTTGAACAGATTGTGACCTTGTTATGATCTGGTCAAAACTCTGTCCATTTTGTGATCAAGGAATTGTAAACAGGCTTCAGATTGAAAATAGAATATGTTTTTATTTTTGGAATTTACTAAAAAAAAACTTTCCACAATCCATTCTAATGAGGTGTCATAATTTGAGTTTAAATGCTTCTTGAGAATATTACTGCCTGGTTATTGTCATTATGTTAAATAAAATATTCCTATTGATGAGATTTATACCATGGCTGTACAGTGCACAGAGTTAGTTATGCAGTTATTTATTTATTTATTTATTTATTTATTTATTTATTTATTTATTTATTTATGTTTAAGGTCACATACTTATGCACAATGGCAAATCATGACCATGACAGTTTTACGGGTGGAGGAAGCCGGAGTACCCAGAGAGAACCACCGGGCAACAATGAGCAGATGCCAGCTCCACAACATCGTAACTCCGCACTGCATCACAGGCAGGGTTAGATTGGTTGAAGACATGTACACCATCGATGTGCAGTACGCCTTAGTGCATGGCATCATCGTGCCCCCCACGTGGACAATCAGGGTTAAGTGCCTTGCCCAAGGACACAATGCGGGAGTCCGAATCGATTGCTCAGACGGTCACCCATCCGAGGACTAACCAGGCTTGACATTGCTTAACTTTGGTGATCTGACGAGAACCGGTTACCGCAACGCCACTGCACCCCCAGTTATGCAGTTAATAATGGAATTACCAAATTTTTTATAACCAGAAAGTGTGTCTAACCCTGTGCACTGCACATGGTTAGTCACACTTTCTGGTTCTAAATAGAGCTGGGCGATACACCAAATTTTTTGGTATGGCTTAGATATTTCTTTTGCTATCGAATATCTCACTGAACGCAAATGAAGTTTAACGAAATTTTGATATTTAGATTTTGTGCAAGCTGATCGGGGATAAGGTGCGAATTCCTCATAATGCATTAAAAACATGGCAGATCGAAAGTCTAAGAGTGACGCATTTTGAAAGAACTAACAAGAAGTCTTGCAGGTGTAAACTTTGTAATAGTTTAGTAGGTACGTCAACGGCCAACACGACCAATTTACGGTTTCACATTTACAAACATCACAAAAAAGGTTTCAACGATATTGAGAAAGAAATTACCCTGAACTCATCAGTGGCGAAATGAAAATTGATAAGTTTTAGTTTCATTTTCAAGTGGGGAAGTTCAGTTTGTGGAATGTGTACAATTTAACAGTTTTTCCATTTGTTTTTTGATCAGTATCTGGATATTATTTTGTTTATAACTAAACAAATCAAAGGTCTGACATTATTTAACCCTTTACCCAACGAATCGCCCACATCCGCCCGCGTAATATGCAAATTAAGCCGCTGAAAAAATATTATTTTTCAAAAAATTTCAACAAAACTATATCATGTGACCCCTCTTTGGAACGAGCTCCAAAGAGGGGTCACATGATATAGTTTGTAATAAATCACACAAAAACACTGGGTGATGTTGCATACACAAACATTTGAATTTAAAATTTTTTCATTTCTTTATTTTTTCTTTCTTTCAAACATGGGTTAGGGTTAAAGACCAGGAATGCAACCAAGTGCTATTCAATCTATAATAAATATTTACAGTTAGAATATATAATTTGCAAAAATGCAGGCAGGAACAATTACCTACTGTTGAGTGTAGTTGTGTAAAATGCAGTACAAACAAGTGTATTGTCACTTATATTTTACCTTGAATAACATACTGTAACCATAAACCACTATCAAGAATGACCTGAATTTATTTATTTATTGGTGTTTAAGATCACATACTTATGCATAATGGCTAATTGTGACCATGACAGTTTTACGGGTGGAGGAAGCTGGAGTACCCGGAGAGAACCACCGAGCATCAATGAGCAACTGACTGTGAGCTCCTCAACATTCTAACTCTGTTCAAGCTCTGCTCAAGCAGGGTTACAGCGGTTGAAGAGATGTGCACCATCGATGTGCAGTATGCCTTAGTACACGGCGACATTGTGTCCCCATGTAGGTAACGGGATAAAGTGCCTTGCCCAAGGACACAATGCAGGTCATCCTGGACGGG
The DNA here is from genome assembly GCA_031216915.1 of Pictodentalium vernedei. Lineage (NCBI taxonomy): Eukaryota > Metazoa > Mollusca > Scaphopoda > Dentaliida > Dentaliidae > Pictodentalium > Pictodentalium vernedei. The sequence continues at coordinate 99,783,289 of CM062288.1, forward strand.
GATCAAACTCGGGACCTCTAGCAGAGAAGTCCAACAGTCTACCACTGAGCCACCGCCCTCCCAGAATGACCTGAAGACAACAGTTTTTGGCTTCTAAAATGTATAACCCCCTCACATAAGTGAGACATTTTGGGATATGTTTTACAAGCAAAAAGTTGAAAAATAACAAAATTTATCCCTTTACCTAATGAAATATGTAATATACACCAAGAACTGTTAACAACAAGAGGCACCAGGGGGCTTAACTGCTCACTTGAGAAAGTAGTTTAACTCTTAGAAGCTGGGGAATCAGAATGAATTTATTGAAAATGACATACTGCGAAAAAATTTACAGTAAAGCAGGTGCTTCTAATCAAGTGGTTGTCTGCCTATTCAGGCAGATGACACTTGACTAGAAGCACCTGCTCAGTGTTTAATTCTCCCCCAGCCCAAAGATAGCCGAACCGTCACAGCCAGATTACCTGCCCTATTACAT